>OVBX01005757.1:1934-12660 GCA_900406325.1 Erucastrum elatum
AGTTACCCGAAGTAGATCTGAGAGAGGGGAAAGAAAGTACATACAAAACATGGCCTTCACAAGAGCCGGGTTGCATGATAATGGCATCATCTTCAGTAAAGCTTTTCAATCTTAACCTACACGAGTATGTCTCTGAATGACAGAATCAAACGGGTTAGCCGATATTTATAAAAGTTATCAAATAAAGCAGTGAAATGGCGAAACATGGAACTACAATATCTTCCTCACCTCGCCCACACATACTGATATATCTATGTGACATATGCTAAGTAAAGTCATACCTTGAACATCACAAGACGTTGAACTATTTCCGCCATGTACATATCCCTGTCTTTGACGTGAAAGAGAAGAACCATTTTCAGGTACACGAAGATGGATCTTCCTTAGAGCCCGCCATCTAGAAGATATACGTTTTGAGATGTTGGAAAAGTGAACCCGGATTTTCTCAAGCTTTATCAGCGATGATATACCACAACCCGTTGGAGCATCCAAAACTGTTTTAACACTTCGTACTGCAGAAGTAGACAAGTAGTTCATTAATTATGCCTATTGGTTATAGGAGGAGGGAAGCCAAATAATTAAGCAGATGGAAGATGGAATAAAATTTTACCTTGAACCGTCATTTTGCCAATCTTTTTCTTTGGTTTTGATGCAGCTCCCTCGTGTGGAGCTTGTGAAGATTGATTCACCAGCATTTCCTCCTCTGATCGCAAAAGGAGTTGCTTCACCCTGTATTCAGTTTAAACCCCAACAAAAAGTCTGTTACTCAATAATTACTTTTTGAGGCATGTGGATGAAAACATATCATTCGACTTCAGTTTTGTATAAAGAAATATAAAAACATCTACACGTCAATAAAAAAACTCACCCGAATGCTTCTCGTAGAAGAGCACAATCGTTTTCCAGAAACATGGGAGCCTCCATGCAACTCTTTTCCCACCCATGAAGGCAAACTCGCACACATGCATCGTAGGAAACCACTGCATGCCATGTGCCACGAGCGCTGTGTCAAGGTACATAAAATTAAATAGGCGGCTCATCAATCCAACTGTTTACAAAACTGATTGAAGATAACAATGGGTTTGTTTTCTATGTTACCTTGCATGAAAAGTTGGCAGCCGAACGGGATGTTGATCAGATGACTCAGAAACAGCACTAGGTCGACTAAAACACAAACAAAAAACGTTAAAATGGTTTAGTAGACTCAGAACTCATTTCACATGAAGAGCTAAAATAAAAGAGAATGATACCTAGTAAAATGTCCGGTGATTCTACTTTCTACACAATCTTCTGTCTTGCTCATGGAGATCATGGTGTGAGCTTTGCTCAGTGTCAGTTGCTAAATTGAACAAATGAAGTCTTGCTTTAGAGGAGACTCCTCAGGGAGTCACAGGTCGCCCAGTGGAGTAGCGAAGGAAGCTTAATCAAAAAGCTTTCACGGAGGAGCGAGGGAGAGAGACAATCGACATTGGGCAGTTCAAATTAAACTTTTGTTTGCTTTTCTATTTTTTCGGGAAATCATTTCTTACTCAAGTCAAAGTCTAACAGCTTCTTCCTTTTGTTCTCTAAATAGAAGTCAAAGTAACCAAATTTAAATTCATAAAAATGGTAACTGATTACTATATTCTTATCTATAATTTTAATTAATTATTTATTCGATATATATAAATAAGATAATATAGAAAATATAAAATGATAGAATAAATAGATGAATTTCAAATTTTCAATTTCTTAGAAACGATATTTCTATAAAAAATATATCCTCCTAAATTTATATTTTTCCGAATTCGTGTATGCTTTCATAAACGTTAACAAGAATTTTTAAATGTAACTTGTATATATTTAGGAAACTTTTCATACATTTATGACATCTTCATGAATTCAATTTATATGCATAACGGTGTCAAAATGGATAAATCAACTCAAACTTAACCATATCCAAATGAACCAAATCACTTATGGATGATGGATAAAACCAATCTACTTAATGGTTTAATACACAACATCTTTATTTTGAAAATATACATATTACCAATTATACGCATTATATTTTCGAAATATGTATAAATATTATTTGATATACAACATCTTTTGAAAAATTGAAAATATACAAAAATATTTTTGAGTACATATAATATTTTATAATAATAAGGTATTAAATTTAAGAATGTCATCCAAAAAGAGTTTGGGAAGATGTTATATAGATATATATATATATATATATATTTCTTGGAATATATTTGTAAATATACATATAATTCTAGTTGTGCACAAAAATATATATTTCTAGTTTAGTTAAGTATTCATAAATACATATTTATAAACATCTTTTAAAAAATTTATGAAGATATATACATATCTATCAATATCTTCCAAAATTATAAAAAAATATTATACTTATTTGGAAAAGTCAAATCAAGAAAGATATCATACACATTCAAGAATGTTTCTTAAACATTTTTTCCATAAAAAAATATTTATCAGAACGAAAATTCAAGAAATAATTCAAAAAGAAAAGTTTTTGGAAAATTTTTTTTTGAATCTCTTAAAAATATTTATGTATTTTATATATCTGTAAAAAAAGTATAGTTATCATTTTACTGAAATTTAATTTGATCGATTTGACTTGTTTGGAAACAATAACTTCTTTTGTTTTGTGTGAAAAGAAACCAATTCTCTACCTTTAGTTGGTGTTTAAAACAAAAGTTATCCTTTTAGTTTCCAAANAGAGAATTCAAATATGAAACCAAATTGAAACGATGTCGTTTTGTGCGCACACTAAGCTTGGTGAGCATTACACAAAATCAATTCTCTTCCACTACTATTAGACTACCAAAACTTTGGTGAAAATTATTTTCAAAAAGAAAAATGATTATTCAGCAATATCTTTATACAAAAATGGGCAAAGGAAATGTAACGTTATATTTTGCTGTATGATGCTATGTTAAGCTGCAAACTAGACGGTGGTGTGGTGGGGACTAATCGACTTGTGTCTTGTTTTCCTACGGAAGATGCTTCAAAAATGTAACGTTTCACTTTGCTTGAGTTGCAATACTCATACAATCTAACCACATGAAGGAGAGTCGTTGTGAAGTTGCTTATTAAGCTTTTGATTAGTTTATTTAAAAAGAGATGCAACAAAAGATCATCAAGAAAAGTGTTGAGATCTAAACAAGTGATTGATTGATGAACCCTGCAATGTTTTTCCAGTACACAAGTGTTTCCTGCTCTTATTGCAATCTTTTTATTTTATTTCAAAAATCAGAGACGTTTGGCAGAAATAAAAAAGGAAAACAACAGAACAGAGATTCAGACTCATTTGTGCGTTTGAGAAAGTTTTATTATGCGTACATGTCATCCACATTGCACTCTCCCAGGTACACTTTAACGCTCCGTGGCGATCCGCAGGTTCCTTCAGCTATCAGAACTCTGTCGTTTGCAGACATGTGAGCTATGATCTTGTATATCATCTCTATCTGCAAAATTCAAAACACACACTTCTTGACATGTACATGCAAAAAGTTACTAATGAGAAGTTATTTTCCGCAAGGGTTTCGACGTTACTTCCTCAGGAGCATGGCAACGGTCAGCTATCTCATCCAGTGTCAATGGCTCTACTGGATCTTTACAACTGCAGGCCGAGAAAAAGAAGGATTAGTATCTTACTGGTCTCTCCTGGTAAGAAGAACACATGGTCTGATTCTTACCTGGCTTCGTTAAGAACTGACAATACACGCTTTTGCAGGGCCAGAACTTCAGCTGCCGCCTTCTTCCCGGCTTCCACACCTGACTCGTTGTTGTTTTGTAAGATTCAGTATACAAATTTTAGCTGGGCAAACCACAAAACATAGATTTGGTCGGAATATAAGTACCAGGTTGGTGGTAAGCATTAATATTGACAAGTGAGGCATATAACCCGACCGCTCTTTCATAAAGAGCTATAATAGCGCCAACAGATCTTGGTGTCACTTCCTCGATGGTAACACTGATGGACTCTCTACCGTTTGCATATAAAGCAGATCTAGTTCCCTGCCAAGAAAAACACAAACCAACATCAGAGGGGAAGATAATCCAAATACAATGTGTGTAAAGAGTAACATCTAAGACTAAGTTGTGTGAAACAAGATTCTTGAATCAAACCTGAAGCATTCCAAAGAGGTAGTCTCCACAAGTGACACCTGGCTCAAGCTCCCAATCATGACCCGGAGGTCTGTCACGTAGCACTTCTATGAAGGTTGCAAAGAAGTTGTGCACACCCTCCCTCAGTTGTTGAATGTAGCTATAATGAAATTCAACAAATTAGATACTGTTGCATAAAGAGATCCTTTATTGATTGTCTCGAAGAGGGAAACTCACGCGTGCTGATCTGTGCTCCCTTTATTTCCATATACAGTTAACCCTTGATTCACCTGCAAATTTCAAATCATAGCTCCTAGGATCACACTTATAATAACAAGGTTGAAATGCTCATGAACTCTCGTTTTTGGGTGTAAAAGTGAAGAAAGAGAGAATATGCTTACAGTGTTACCGTCAAGATCAAACTCCTTTCCTAGTGATTCCATGACCAACTGCTGCAGATACCGGCTAAATAGCAATAAGCTATCCTTGTAAGGAAGAATAACCATATCCTGTAAGAGAAAAGAAAAAAAGTGAGTACAAAAGGTCAATAAAGGAAAACCCCAAATCTCCTTGTTAGTCTTAGACAGTCTTGAAAAAGTTGATGATAAACTCAAATCTTGAGGTAATTACCTTGGAACCAACGCCATCAGAAGCCCAGTACCAACACATTGCTAAGAGCGCTGCAGGGTTATTCTTGAGCTGAATAAAAAGTACAGGCAAGTTACATTAGACTATCTAAACTGGTATAAATCAGAAAACTCAACAATGCGATATGGTACTCTGCTAAAAACCCTGGTGAGTAGTTCAGACACAAGCTGCAACAAGTAAAGACTTACCGAAGTTGTCCTGGTAGCCTCGTCCATTATTGCAGCACCAGTAAGCATCTCTCTAATATCAATCCCCTATGCATGACAGTGCATTAATACACATAAAAGCAACTAAATGATCGTTCTAAGTTTAAGCTTTTGTACCAATTATTACCTGTAGCGCTGCTGGAAGCAGACCAACTGCAGACATAACTGATGTTCTTCCACCCACCCAGTCGTACATGGGAAACCTAGCTAACCAACCTTCAATTCTTGCCGTGTTATCCAGCAACGAGTTTTCTTGTGTTATTGCAACACCCTGCATAAGCATACAGTTGAGCAGAAGTTGAAGATATACCATATGCTATACATCTAAAGCTGTCTAATGATCCATGGGAAGCCGGTTTTTTTTTTGTGAGACAGAGCACACTTGTCTCAGATATTATGCAGCTGTGTTAACCATATTCGTAGAGACATGGATCTCAACAATAAAAAGCAGAAATTCAAAAACCTGAGATCAAAACCTGTTTTGCAAAATTCAGACCAGCTTCACGGAATGCTTTCTGTACTTCCAATAGTCCATTTCTAGTTTCAGGAGTACCTCCACTCTGCGAAAACACATAAGAAACTTAGTCATGCCCTCCAAAATCATGTAAACAGCCAGTGGTTGAACATAGTACAGACCTTTGAGATGACAATTACTAAAGTTGAGGCAAGCTCTGGCCCAAGTTGTGCAATCTGATGATCAATTCCAGCAGGGTCGGTGTTGTCTATGAATCTTATCTATCAACAGACAAAGCAAAGAGCCGTCATAAAGAGCAATGGAGAAGAAAAGAAGAAAGCTTTCAACATAGTACCCAACAAGTTTGAATCTTTCAGGAAGCAAAGATAAAAGACCACCATTTGATGAGACAAGGGAATGTAATGTTGACTAGAATGAGAAAAGTGTTTCAATACCTTCAATGGAGGATTGTCAGGAGCCAAGGCCTCAGCAACAAACTGAGGACCAAGAGCAGAACCACCAATACCAACAGAAAGAATCTGAGTAAACCGACCCGCAGGAGAAGACGGTGGCTTTATCTGTCAATGCCACAAAACCAAAAACCCCCATTGTAAAAACAGCAAAGCAAACAAAGGTGAGAGAGATCAAACAACCAAACCTTGCCAGATATTATATCATCAGAAAAACTACAGATCGAATCAAGAGTGTTCTCGATCAACGTCTTCAAAGTAGGCTTTGGGACAAGACTAGAGTTCCTAAGCCAGTAGTGACCAACCATCCTCCCTTCGTCTGGATTCGCTATAGAACCCTTCTCAAGCTCCTCCATAGCCTTGAACGCAGCTTTGAACCGATGTTCCATTTCGACGACGAACTCATCGGTGAATCCGACGCGGCTGACGTCGAGATACAGCCCGAGGTCTTTCTGCTGATACAGCCAGTCGAGGTACCGCTTCCAGAGCGCATCGGGATCTTTGATTAGCTCTTTCTTGGCGGCGGCGTCGGTGTGAGAAATGTCACGCGCCACAGAGCGTGAGGTCGAGAGAGGAGTCAACGTTGGTTTGGAGGTATGTGGGAAAGAGAAGGAGGAGTCTCCTCTGGTCGGCGGCGCCGACAATGGTTTAAAGGAAAGTGTTTTGGATGGTTTGAGGGAAGAAGAGAAGAGGCCTGAGAGAGAGGAGGCCATTCTTTGGAGACAGCGATGTTTACGAGGGAGAGAAGAGTGAGAGAGAATGAGGTTTTTATTCAGACAAGGGGTATGTATCTCTTTTTTTTTTTTGTGTTTTGTGTCTCTTTTGATATTTGGAGGAACCAATGAAGAGAGGTGAGTTGGGGAAGAGTTTTGTCCTTTGGTGGAAGTGAACGGTTCTGCTTAGATTATGATTTGTGAGCTTTATCACTCTTACGACTATACCATTGCTCCAATATCTATTCTCTGCCTTTGGCATCATCATATTCTTTTTTCTTTTTTGAACAACGGCATCATCATATTCTATTTTGACATATGGCCCGCCATTTCGAATATTTGCTAATAAACTAACGCTTGAATTTCACATAAAACAAATTGTGGAAGTGGTGGTGGTTGTAGTCCAATGATTTGTGATTTTCTATTGGGTATTTGATATTTTTTCAATGAATGTGACCTATGATAGATTAGTAGAGTCAAGTTCCCTGGAAAACTTTAGCTTAGTTGTTAGTACATGCAAGACCGGTTGTCCCCAACCTATATTATTACCATGTCAATTAATAGATTTATTACTGTCGAGAGTAATTAATTGAAAATGTGTTTGTTTCTTTAATAAAATGTTTTTTTTTAATATTTAACATGTTTTTAAGAAATCTT
This sequence comes from Erucastrum elatum, assembly GCA_900406325.1. NCBI lineage: Eukaryota > Viridiplantae > Streptophyta > Magnoliopsida > Brassicales > Brassicaceae > Erucastrum > Erucastrum elatum. Next base: position 9,202 of record OVBX01005757.1, read on the forward strand.
CAACCCAGTCTATGTATATTTTTTTTCTTAATATGTGTAAAAATCAATACTATTAAAACAGAAGTAATATTTATCGACTATGTTTTGGACTATAAAAAAGTCATAACAGTCAAACTAAAATAATTTCATTAGATATTATCATATAATGTTTTTCTAATCTAACAATATTTATTAATATTTCAACATTTGTTAAATAGAATTTATTTAACCTCCTATTTTTTCTCTTACAACTAACTTAACAATATTTTCAAAATAAAATCTCCAAAAAGATATTGGCAAGTATCCTTTTCTAAGATTTTATTATAGAAAGATCTTTTAATATCTTTTTATTTAAGATGTAAACATAAATTCTTTTAAATATTTATTTTAAATAATAAAATTCGTAATTAATATTAAATAAATTATTAACGAATATTAATTATTTCATTATAGAATAAGAAATAATATTCCCATAATTTTTATATTCGTAATTAAATTAATTCATCAACTAATAAATAAAAAGTAACTTAATTCATTGATTAAATATTTTATAAATCATAATATTAAATAATAACATATGTTCATGAATTTTACCACATACTTCAACGTATTAAAATAAAATAGTAAAGTGAGATATATAAAAAAATAAATAATTACATATTTAAATTTGAATATCAAAAAGAATTTGATATAGTATGATACGGGTTGAATGAAATATATTTTGACTAATATAAAAAAAATTACTATAATTTACAGTTTTTAAGTATAAGTAAAATTAATAATGACGGGCTTTATAAATGAATTATCTTATTTTCAACAAATTATATTTATTAAGTTTAGTTTAGTCATCTATAAATTTTTTTAATAAAATACATGTATGAAATTTCTAATTTTCAGTAAATAATTTTTTGGAAAAAAAACTAATCTCTTAGATCCAGGTCAGGTAAACACAAGTATAAATATATTAAGTTATTTCATAAATAATTGAACGGTTTATATATCTCTTGAACTAAAAAAAGAAAAATCATAATCAAACTGAAACAGAAATTCAAAAAAAGAAAAACCTAAAACCAAAACCAAAAACCAAACATTATATTTAAACATATTGGTGAACAAAAAGATATGGATTAATAAATTTGTTGACTAAACAAATCTCAGACATTTAACAAACGAGAAGGATCAATACATAGGATGATGACAAAAAAAAATCTTATCTACTTACAAATAGTCTAGGTTGTTCCATGTCATGTATTTTTTTATTTCCCTATATTTGGCTTCCCTATTATTTCTATAATTATATTTAATTTAATATTATTAAATATAAATCATACCTAAAATTAAGGAGCTAACTACTTAATCTATTATTTTTTAAACTAATGAATTTAAATAATATTAATACGAAATTTAATAATAAATTAATTATATTTTAGCTATTGATGTAATAAATAATAATATATGTCTATTAATTTGTATATATACAGCTATATATTAATCAATGCAAAAAAAAAACAATTNAAAAAAAACAATTTTTTCAAAACCCTCACTAAATATATAAAAATATAATTCTTATAGTTAGAGTATTAAAATTAGATATACATATATATATATATGATAAAAAATAGCAATAGTTCGATACTATTAATATTTAGTATGCGATGAAACATGTTACTATCGATATTCTTAAGTACATAGAATATCAATAGTAACATGTTTATTGATATTCTTACAGGTTATTCAAACACATATAATATATTTATGAAATATTAACTAATTCAACAAATATATTAACACAATTATATCATAAAACACTACGACATAAGTTGATGCAAGAGAGTATGGATCAATAGTTTAATTAGTTGTAAAATATAATTATATATATATATATTATAAAAATATAAATTAAAATTAAAATTAATAAATATTTACATTTTTAATGCAATTAATGAAATTAAATTTAAAATGTAAAATAAGTCATAAACAAAACATCAAAAAATCTAATAACATGTGAATAACAAAAGTAAACTTACTAAATAAATGAAAATTGTATTTACAAACATAAATCATTAAATTGTAATAGACTTATATAAATTGTTGATACTTAAATATTGTATATTTCATTTTTAGTATGCATCATCTCAAATATTGATTCATTACACTTACAATAAGATGAAAATTAAGTTCGACAAAAAAATGTATTAAAATTGGAACCCCCGCTTTCATTATATATCCACTTCATATAAACATTCATGAATATGTATTAGAATACTTTAACTATAATAATTTGAGTCAAACCGCCTATCAGTTCAACTAATAACCAGGATTTCAGGTACTAGATGTAATTATGAGTTTTATAGGATTTTTAAATAATATGTTATTGAAATCTAAATTAAATTACATATGAGATCATATAATTTGCCGATTTAACAGCGGATCGAGACGGATTTTAAAATACTCAATATAACGTTTCATTTATAACAAATGTAAATACAATAAATACAAATAAATTTGAAATGTTTCGAAAAATTATCCTACGGTTTGAAATCGCGGGTCAAAATCTAGTTGTGTTAACAGATGCAAGACCGTGTAAGATAATTTGCACCCCATTTTTGTTCTAATGTATAGTAAAGTATGTCCAATAAATTTTCAGTGGGTGAAATGTATTATTATTTAGCAAATTTATAATTTTAGATACTGGCTTTTTAGAGTTCTAGGCAATTTGGCTCCTCTTCAGCGCCCGGTTGATATATTGGATTAGATAACTTTTCTATGATCCACAACACTTGTTACGGCATATCCCAATTTTCTAACAAACGAAAGACGATAAATGACTTTGTCTCTGACTTAATCTGTTCTAACCACGAACTACATTAACATAGGTTCTCCAAACTTAGCAAATATATAAAGCATCCTTTTAGTAATCTCAACGTATTCGATATCAATTATAATTTAGTAAATCCTAAAATTATCGAAAGTCCTTAATCAAGCCTTAAGTGTACATATATATCGCCACAAAACTCAAAGCCAAGCAACATAAAACTGAATAACAACCGAAACTCACGACGCTAATAAATGGCAACAGCCTCCGTATTGTCCACCTTCGCCGCCGCGGCAATAACGTTGCAACTATTCTTAAATACAGCTTCAGCCTCCCCTCACATGAAATACATTGACGCGGTCTGTGATCGCGCCATTGACCAAGCTTTCTGCGTTAAAACATTGACTACTAACCCCCCTACGGCTGCTCCCATTGCCCTGGTCCGTACTCATCTTGAAACCTATCCCTCATTGTTTTGCATGCGTTTTTTTACACTTTTCAATGCAAATGGTCAATCAAAGATAAATATATAAACTTACTTTAAGAAAATGTTTTAAAATATTTCACATGTTTTTTAAGAAATCTTCAACCCGTCTCTCTCATATCTCTCTCTCTCTCTCTCTCTCTCTCTCTCTCTCTCTCTCTCTCTCTATATATATATATAT
>OVBX01005758.1:0-12659 GCA_900406325.1 Erucastrum elatum
CGTATCTTTTCTTAGCCAACAATCTTCATTACGTGATCTCCAAGGTACGTAAGTCGAATCTAAGAGTCGTCTTGGGAGACGAGTGGGTGATGAATCATGAAGGGAAAGTGAGGCAGTACCTGGAGAAGTACGAGAAGGTGGCTTGGGGAGAAGCGTTGACGTCACTTCACGATGACGAGACGGTACTGCTCGAAGAAGACGTGGCGAAAGGGCGGTTGAAGCGGTTCAACGAGGCGTTTGAGGGAGCGTTACAGAAGCAGAGCGGTTGGGTCGTGCCGGATTCTAAAATGAGAGAGGGTTTGAAAGAATCCGTGACGAAGAAGTTAACTGATGTTGCTTCGTTGTTTTATGAAAAGTACCACGTGGAGACTTGGGATGGTATTGTCAGATACGTCCCTAAGGATTTGGGTAGTTACCTTTCGGACCTTTATTTGGGTACAGGGAGGACTTGTATTAATGTTACTTCACTCAAAATTTCGGAATCGGAGGGTTGAAAACTATTGAAGGAACTGGCGTTTGTGTATATATTGTACATTCAAGGTTATAGTGACGAAAAATTGACGTCGGACCGATCTTTGTTAGACACGTGTTGGCATCTGAAGCCCTGTGATTGCTTAGCAAGAGTGTTTATATTGTCTCTACCTTGTTGTAAGTATGTGATTGACCAATATTTGTATTGTGTGACTTTGATCACGTTTTATGTCTAAAAAAACGTAAGAGCCCAGCTTGGAAGAGATATTCTTCATGTAAACCTATTAGATTTGTGTCTATAATTCATTGTTTTTGTTATCAATATTATGTTTTGTGTAATGAACAAAGATCTCTGCAAAGGATCTTATTACTATTGTCATTGACTTTCAATCAAGTACATACTACCAAGGTAGATATAGACATTGTATTTTGATATTTATAGCCATTCTAAATATGACTTCTCAAAAATGATATAAATGCATCAGCAGCGGAAAGGCCTTCCCCGTCTCTCAAAACGAATATAATAATGCTCTAGTTACATATATTTCTTTTTTTCCAAAGATAAATTGACCATTAGATGGGAAACCCCTTCCTCCAATCGGATTTACTAGCAATGCCTTCCCCTGGATTTGTTGGTTTCTCTGGATATCGCGGAACCAGTTCATCTTTGAATAGAGACCTTCGACGGCGTCGAGTGTTGTCCTTAGAGCGATCAGTGCAATCAAAGAATGGGACCAGGCGCAGCTACTACTTTCGACATCAGCAACCACAAATCCTTTATCTCCACCAGATACTACCCTCCCCACCCCCAAAGCGGTACTGTGTAATACAGATGCAGCTTGGAGGGCGAGCTCGAGGGAAGGAGGTATGGCCTGGATCTTCACAAATCAGGAGGGAGTAGAGTTGGACAGAGGATCGCAGTTTGGACCACATCTCGTCTGCATGTATGGCGGAGGCCATGGCTATCAGACACGCTCTACAACACGCAAAAGACCTCCACATCAACCACATATGGCTTCGATCAGATTCCCAAGTGCTCATCCGAGCTTTATCGTCGGGACGGCGACCGATTGATCTCTACGGGGTGCTCTCGGACATCGTTGCGATAGCAGAATCTCCATTCTTTTCTTGTCGTTTTTCTTTCATCAGCAGGGATCTCAATGGGCCTACGGACTTAATAGCAAATGCCCGTTTGCTTTCTGGCCCAGGCCTATATAATCCTTAAACTCTATTATTAATGCAATCTTTGTTGTCAAAAAAAATTTGACCATTAGATGTTGCAAGAGTCTCTTCCTGAACAATCTGTCTTTCTCCCCTCTTATTTGTTTTCCACTTTTAGACTACTTTATTAATGAGAAACAATGTAAGAGCACCCACATTTGTGAACTCTCCATTTCGATTCCCAAGGTAAGTTTTATAATTTTTTTTATTTTTTTTGTTTGACTTTTTAAAAATAAAAATAAATAAAAAATAAATCAACCAATTGCAGGCCGCCACGTGTCAGTGGGGCCCGCAAACAGTGTGATACGGGTTCATAGCCACGAACCTTTGTGATAGGAATTCATAAAAAAACCAGTATTATATTATATTTATTTTTGAGAATCGCACGAACCCCACCGTAAACCCGTTGATTCGGGTGTTCTAAGAATCACCGAAATATGGCTTATCTTTATACATCTTCTTAATAAAAACCGTTGAAAAAAATACAAAACAAAGATCAAATCGATCTTATGTAAATGGAATCTGGTCTTAAATTTAATTTGATCAAAGAAATGAGCGATCCAAGTAAGGAACCCAACCAATAGGATATTTACTATCTGCACCAACCTGATAGAATTACGCGAGTGAGTGATAGTAACATTGTGCTATCTACTCGTTATCTCAGAATTCAGATTATAGAACTTTTTTGACGCCACTTATATGACTTTGTTATCTCAGATTATAGCGTTGAACCTATAATCAAAATGTTTTATTGTGGTGCAAAGGACATCTGCATGGGAGAGTATAATATAAGTCCTTCACCGATAATACTCCCTCCGTTTCTTAATAAGTGTCATTGTAGAGGAAATTTTTCGTTGCAAAATAAGTGTCGTTTTAGGTTTTCGATGCAGAATTTATTGATTTTATTCTGCAGATTATTTTTCTATTGGTTGAAATGGGAGTAAGTGCATGGGTAATAGTATTTTTATATGGAAAACATGCAAAATTAAATGATTTCTTAATCTGCGTGAATAATGTCAGAATGACACTTATTCAGAAACAGAGGGAATATTAAATAGAAAAAAATCAAAAGCTTCTAAAACTCATAAGAAAGTTTTTCATGAGAAACATTAATTTTAAATATCTCTGATAATGATGGCAACAAATACCGATAAATTTTATTGTTCAGAGTTTTCGAAAATATCCCGAATAACTATCAAAATAACTTACTAACCAAAAATTCATCAAAATTTCTTGGTAATTTTTGAACCATATTCTGTTTTCGATTAATTTTTGACACTTTCTACAGACAATATGCTTAGAAGATTCTTAAGTATTGGGAAGACAAATCTATACTCTGCTTTAGAGAAGTTTTTGTGGATCCCTATTTTGACTTCTTTTGATTCAATGCATTGTTCAATTATTTTGTGTTTCTGTTTCATGCGTGAATAATCTAGAATTTAGACTTTGATCCATCGAAAGAATCAATAAATAGTTGAAACCGATCTAGTATATTAGGGAATAATCCAATTTGGTTCTTTGTCTAGATTAATCTAATTGACTGAAATGGACTTCACACCTTGTTCACTATATCTAGGTTGTTTAACGCACTAGAAGCATATGTTTCAAAACCCGAACTAATCCAGATGAGCAAGTACTTGCAGCCAACGAAACTTGTTGTTAAGGAACTTGTGAACATAGTAAATATTTTAGATTGCATCCAAAGCACAGTGTTACTATCACTCACTCCTTATATATATTATATTTTAATTTTGAGGTATCCCAAAACTATAAAGAGGTTTAGACTAATCCTCAAATGAATGGTGCAATCCATGGATGAACTCTCACTCTGGATATTCAAATGTGCCGTAAGATAAATCTATATCTGCGTGGAAAGTGAAGTGAAGTGGATTGCCTTTGCACCCGAATTGCTTAGTGATCTCAAAACTATCTTGCTACTAGACTACTTCATGGCTTACTTCCTATATATTGTGGTAAAAAACTGAGTAAACAATAAAAATCTATGTATATACATATATATATATATATATATATATATATATATATGTTTTTTTTGGTAAAAGTAAACAATAAATTTTATCATCTCTTTAGCTGATTCAAACAAAAGAAAAAAATTATATTCAGATTAAGAACACAACCTGTTTCAATTTTTTTGACTAAAACAGTTAAGTGAGGTTTCAATTTAAAAAAAAAATCTTAACAAGCGGTGTCAATTTTCAAAGCTTGCTTCGGTGATAACTTGCTTGAGATACCTAACACTAATACGCAATAAACGTTCAATAAATTATCTAATTTTTGACCTTAGCATTTTACTTTGTAGTATAGTATTTTTTTGTTCACTGTAGTATAGTATAATAGAGAGTAATTTATATAGTTTATGAATAATAACCGAAAAGATGTGATAGAGGCTATTATTGTAGGCTATAATTTATTAATATTGAATTTATATGTATTCAGTCACGTTGACTTCTTTATAAACCGCTAAATACAAATATATTTTTAAAAAGTTTTAAGCTATAAATTATTCATGCCTGTTATGTCATTATTCTAACGTGTTACGAAAGGGAATGAACAACGTACCTGCTACCAGAACGGATTAAGACAGTTTTAACTTTTAACACAAACGTGATACTTAGAGCATTATTATCGGTGGTTTTAACGATGGCTCTTAGGGTTAATTTAATTAAAAAATAATAAAATAAAAAGAAAGGCGAAGAGTTAACTCTTGCATAAGGACGTAGAAGAGGCGCCTCTTAGTGCCACGCGTCGTTCGGATCGGCCTTCTCTGCTTCTCAATTGGTCAAGTTAAAGATTGAAACTTTAGCTTACGAGGGTTCAAATTGTTAATTTGGAACCATATCTTAGAGCATATTCTCAATTGAAGTACTGGAAACTTGAATTGTGGGTTGTTGTTGTCGTTGCTGTACAGAGAAGAAGTTGTAGGATTAGATTGTGGAGAAGCTATACTCTGGTAGAGCAACGAGCAATGGCTGGATTGTTTCCTGCAGCCGTTCCAGTGGCATTGGGTTGGCTGTATACTCCACATTCAAGGCCATTGGTAATTTACTAGGATTTTTACTGCTTGTTGCTTCAGTGCTTGATAGTTGAACAATTTTATAATGGTTGGAGTATAGCTCTCATGTCTCGTTTCAATGATGTTGTGACGAAGTTGCAGCATTGGGAGTAAGCTTGTAGTTTTATATCGTGGAGGAATTCTTGTAATTTTCAGTCATGTTTGATTACATACATATTCTCTCCTTCTCAACCAACCAAGATCATCTTGTGTAAAAAAATTAAGAGACTTGCAATGGAGGTGATGAATATCAAAATCTCTTAGCTATGTCTCTTAAGTCACTTTAGTACTTAAAAACTATTAAAAATAAATAAGACACCCAAATAAGACATTTGGGATATTGATGCTCTTAAGACATAATCGACTAGTCTAATGTCTTTCCGTGACATCTACCGTATAATATAGGCGAATATGCTTGCCTCTAAGCTGCAAAAAGAAAATGCTAGCGTCTCTGGTGAATAAATAAAAACATGAGTAAGAAAGATTGTATCCGACATCTTGTTGTTAGGTTGGTCAATATTCAGTAATAAAATATTGAGCCTGGTATATTGTGGAAGGCTGATGAAAGTTTGGATACGAAATAAAAGTTTTATAATAATCATGAATTGTAACAAACTACACTAAAATCTCTATAAATTAATAATGTTGAGATTGTAAAATTTTATTAATTTATAGAAATATTAATTCACAAAAACAAATTGTAGTTTCTTTTTTCTATTTTTTATAAAATAAAAATATATTTGATTTTACCATATATGCATTAACAAAATTTCAGAAATTTGACTTTTATACTGTTTTATTATATTACCTGGTCTATGCTGTTATGTTTCATTGGTTTTCGATATAATTTTACTAAATATTATCAAAATATACTGAAATATTAAAAAATAGAGGTATTTTCATTGTGAATATAAAACCAACAATATAATATTTAAATTATATTTATATAAAATTTAATTTATATATATTATTAATTTATGATTTTAATAAGATCATTTTTTTTGTATAAGACTTGCTAAAAAATATTATCTTATTATTTTATCGATTTGTGTCATATTTTGAACCGGATCAATTAAAACCCGAAATATTTTTATTAATTTATAGAAATTATTAATTTATCGATTATTAATTTATAGATATTTTAATGTATATATTACTATATAATTGTGAAAGTCTGCCCCAGTCGTAAAGCTGTTACTAATAGAAACGGCTTTATGACTTTTTGATATGATAATAAACTTTCAACTCGGGCAAATCTTCCGCGAATGATTAGCACTAAATATCACGAATATGGTCTCTTCAGCTGCTACTAAACAGGTAGTTAGCAAGCATTAGTATTAGATAAACACTAATAAAAAATAGTTACCTACTCCGAGTGTATTAACAATTCACGGACGTTAATTTCAAATCTAGACATAATTTCCTGCTCGTGACCGGTCCCGCATTTACACCATTCAAATGTACTTTTTTTTTGAGAAAGGGGTTGGGAAATCGGCCAATTCCTACATCAACCGAAGATCGCGGTCCCGATCAATACACATAACACATATATGTGCAAAAACATATATCAATTTAAGTTTTTTTTTAAATTTCATACATCAACTATGATTTTTAAGTTAATTCATACTTTGACCGTCTTACCGTTAGTCAAATGGTAACATGTGCTGACATGGTTTTGACGGATGCTGATGTGGCTTTTATATTTTATTAAATTATTTTTAAAAAAAAAATTAAACATGTTGATGGGGGGATTCATAACCGAGTTCAGCACTTGGTAGCAGATTTCCCCAACCACTAGGCCACACAAGATAATTGTTTATGATATCTACTGTGTCTTACTTATATCTAATATATTTTGTTCATATTTCTAATTATCTAGAATTAGTTCCACAAAATATATATAAATTCTAAAAATTGTATTTGATTACCTTGTTTTTATTGTGTTCTAAATTTTCTTTAAAATTTCAAAATAAAAATTTTAAAATAGAAAAATTATTTTCAAATTTAAAAAAGAAAATACCAAAGAAATGAAAATAAATTTTAAAAAAATTATTATAAAAATTTTGAATTTGAAAACATATTAAACAAAACTATTTCATATATATTTTATTTATTTATATTATTTATTATTTATAAAAATAATTATTTGTACTTTAAATATATTTATTTAAACAACTATTTATATTTAAATAATTATGAAATCATTTAAATAAATAATAAATAAAAAATATAAAATATAAAAGAAAAAAGAAAAATATAAAAGAAAAACAGTTTTGAATAGTTTCAAGTTATATGTTTTAAAATTCAAACTTTTTATAATAAACTTTCGAAAGTTTTTCAATTTTTTAAACAACTTTTTCATATTTTCTTTTTATATTTTAAATAAATAATAAATAAATAAATATATATATATACGAAATAGTTTGGATTTATATTTTTTCAAATTTAAAATTTTTATAACAATTTTTGGAAATTTATTTTCAATTTTTTCACATTTTCTTTTAAAATTTTGAAAATAATATTTCTATTTTAAAAATTTTTATTTTGAAATTTTAAAGAAAATTTAAAACACAATAAAAACAAGGTAATCAAACACAATTCTTAGAATTTATATATATATTGTGGAACTAATTCTAGATAATTAGAAATATGAACAAAATATATTAGATATAAGTAAGATATAATAGTTATCATAAACAATTATCTTGTGTGGCCTAGTGGTTGGGGAAATCTGCTACCAAGTGCTGAACTCGGGTTTGAATGCCCCCATCAACATGTTTATAATTTTTTTAAAAATTAATTAAATAAAATATAAAAGCCACATCAGCGTCCGTCAAAGCCACGTCAGCACCCGTTACCATTTGACTAACGGTAAGACGGTCAAAGTATGAATTAACTTAAAAATCTTAGTTGATGTATGAAATTTAAAAAAAAACGTTAATTGATGTATGTTTTTGCACATGTATGTGGTATGTGTACTGATCGAGACCACGGTCCTCGGTTGATGTAGGAATTGGCCGATTTCCCGAAAGGGGTTCATTCAAATGTACTTCCTTTAAACTTTGGCAATTATAAACTATAGTATAAAACAATAATTTGAGCTTATAATGAAATATTTGTAGTACCAATACCATTTGCGTTCTTGCAAAACAGTTAAATTCATTATTTTTATCTTCTGGAAAACTACTCTTTTACCAACAACAAAGGCCTCCGAGAACATCAATGACATTCCAACCATAACCCTGGGCCAAATATATTGTCTAGCTTTTTCTGTAGATATGAATAATATTACATGTTATATACACATTGTCATGTTTGATCTATAAAACCAGATCACATGCTGCATGCTGGACCAAAATTAGAAATTTTGTTTTAATATACTTTGTTTATAGAGATACAGATGGGGGTGTTTTAATATACTTTGTTTATAGAGATACAGATGGGGGTGCCTCGATTAAGATAGAACTCATTTATTGATTGTTATATATAATCATGTACAGAAAATTTTTATGAAAGAGAGAATCATATTGACTCAGTATGGACTCTATGGAAGGATTAAATTAAATGAAAACAAATAAACGAGAGAGTAGACTCAACATAGCTCCCCATGTGCGTGCATGCATACATGTAAATGTACAAACAACTGCATGTATGTATAAAATAATATATTATCTTTGTTTTCATACGTATATTTACTCGACTATGATGGTATTGACAAGTATTGTATATATATGGCGACAGAACCCGATCTGAGATTTTGGAGACCTGTAACCATGTCTTATGTAAAATTTTTTTTTTACTGATTTAAGGGCCTAAAATATATTTTTAGAGACTTCTGTCTATGTAATTTTTTTCAAACATTTTGGAGACCTATTGCAAATGTTTTGTGAGGCATTGCCTAGATCCGACCATGTACGGCGACGCACACCAAAAGACTGGTATCTTTTAATAATATGGTCAAGCATCCGAATGAGAAAAAAACATTAAACTTACACCTCTGTCGATTATCTTTCCATTATAGATACAGCAGGGAAGGAGATGATTGGCAAGTGCTGTAAAAAGCCGTTTTTCTTTCTAAAATTATTTTGTAAAACAATCATATTTTAAATCTTAAAAATAAAGCTACAGTGAAAAACTTAAGAAAAGTATGTATGTTAGCTTTAGAAATCAATTTTTCTACAGCTTTTATTTACTGCTTTCAATTATTTTTGAAAAAGATTTACGCAAAAAAAGTCACAGCCAAAAAAATTTACAGCTTAATTTCTAAAGCAAAAAATATAAAGCCGCAACCTTTTCCGATCAACCCTATATCACATATATATTTCACTTTTTATGCCGCCAAAGGAAACTTTCAATAATTCTTCCATTATTTGGAAAATTCTTCTAAACTATTGCATTCAATAACACAGTTGCGCCCTTTATTACATGTGGCTACTAGCTAGTATTATTATTCGATCCAAGATAGATTATTATTACTATTCAATGTTTAAGGTTAAAGGACTATTTTACAGAGACTTTTAAAGACTTCATCATAGCTGAAATCACCGTTCTTGCTGGTAGCGATGATCATGTTCCAAATGTTTTTGTCGATGATCTTTATCGTTGTTGTCATCGGCCTTGGTGTCTCTCTGTGTCTGCCACTGTTCCTTTCTGATCACGCTACATTATAGGACCAAGTGTAATAATATACTGAGTTGACCAAGCAGATAATGGATATTATTAATGTGTTGGTAATCAATCTTTGTCACTGTTTATTTCGCATATCCAACTTCATGCAATTAAAAAAAAAACTTCATGCATTTGATAGATCCCTGAATTATTAATGTGTATTTATTGGGACGACTATAACGGCGATTGCAGCTTTGTTATATCCAATTTTTTAAAAGAAAATTAATACTACTATATAAGAAAATCTGACCAACTCGTCTTGCTTGACTACTAATGTCGTCTCCTCATTTATAATCTCAGTCTCCAAAACTCTTAACTACAATATTTGCTTTCACTGGTATAAATAGAGTTTGACACAATTTCTAGCAGCCTTGTTGACTGCATTTATATACATTTCGTTGTTATCTATCAAACAACCAACTTTTCAATCATCTTACTATGATTATATCTAAACCATAATGTGAAAGTCAAACAAGAATTGACATCTGTTTGCAAATTTTCACCAAAATGTTTATTTAGTTAAAAAATGTTAATTTTGTTCAAAATATGTTTTTTTATAAAAAGGTTCAATAATTAATTGCTAACGTAAACACTATGAAATACATTTTAGATTACAAGTCTGCTATAGTTTGGATCTTTTACAAACAAAAGAAAACTATTATTCACCTACGTCTTTTTCAAAAAAAAAAAATCTATTATTCACCTATGAAGATATATTATTTACAGTACTGATCATTGCTATTTTTTCATTATATGTTTGTATTATTCTATTTTCCCAACTACAAAAATGATTAATAGTTTTATTCAAGTAGTTTGTGACACTAATCCATATCACGAGTATATTTAAACTACTCCACATTGTCAATGATAGTAGTATTAAGTTTCTGGAGACGCACTTTTAATACACATAAATGTCCATACACATACACATGTACACCTAACTTTGTTGGAGTGAGAGATGAATTAACTACTCCTTCCGCTCCTACATGTAGGATGTTTAAAGGAAAATGATGTTACAATATACTATAAGATATTTTCATTTTTAGGTAATTTTTGTAACCAATTATATTTAATAATCTATTTTGTAACTGGTTAAATATCACTAATTTTTTAATTTTAATGATACTTTCCAGACAAACTTTTTTTTAATATGTGTATTTTTATCTATTATGTTTAAGAACAAAGGGAGTATATACTAATGAGAGAGAGATTAAATAAAGGCATAATACTTCCATTCCACAAATATATAATTTTAATGTTTCCATACATATTAACAAAACATATTAAATTATTATAATAATATACCATTTTGATCAATTTTAATAATTTTAACTAATATTAATTTAACAGTCAATGATTTTCTTGAAGTTTACAAGTTCTTTGTAGAAAGTAAAAAAAAAAAAATATTATTGTAAAATCATTTCTTTTCTAACACATCTATTTTAATGGAACAGGAGGAATAAGTTTTTAACAGATGAAGAAATAATAAGAAACGCACGCAGAAGGCGTGAGACTAAGTGTTTAGTAATGAAAGATCAATACGTTATCTTTACCCAAACCACTTTTAGTTGGTGGACGTTGAGATGACTCAAGACAAATTCACTCTCTTGCATGTATTTAGTTTAATTTTTGGGTTACTTGCCTCCTCCCTTTCTTTGCTCAGACTCACCTTTTTTTTGTAAAAATAATCTTTTTAATTTTTTAAAGAATCTTTTTAATTATAGTTCATAGAACCAAACTACGAAATTAAAATTGAGTGCTAGTCTGCTAGACATCAAAAGAAATGTATATGGAATATCTCTTCGCATCTATATATAGGTAATAGCCGACCTAGATAATATGAATGATTTATAGCATATGTGACAATCACTCTGCATAGCCAAACAAAGAAAATGAGCTCGATACTGTTTCAGCCTCTGCTTTTGCTATATTTTTCTTCTTTTTGAAAATCAGCAATCAGTAATCAACGACTTTTGATCCCAGAAGAAGCTTACAAACATAATTTAAACCAAGCAAAGCATATCAATATAGTAAATCATGTCTAATTTTTAATCATGATATATTTGTGACTAGTCACATTTTCTTTTTTTTACTCTGTAATAATTTTGTGATTTTTATAGAATTAGTCACAAACGCATCGTGATTATTTCGTAGTCATACGATAAATTTCTACAAGTGGACTCATAAAAACGTTGTACTAAAGAGAGAAACAAAAACTCCAAAAAGAAGGAGCATAGGTTATGCGTCCAGCCGATGTGTAAACACAACATGTTCATGTTCGAGAGATAAGATTCGACAACTCAACAATAGAAGGAAAATAAGTATTGACAATGCTATATATGTATTACAATACATAATGGTAAACCGTGGACTTGTTGTAAGAAAACTTCTCTTTTGTTTTAATAAAGGAACAAGTTAAGACTTCTTGCACATTGCACATCCATCTACATCAACATCAACGCGTCCCCACTTATCTCCTAAATCCTAAGTCACAAAATTCACCGCAAAACTTTGGCTGTAGAAAGTCTATTTAGTTTGCGTATTGTAAATTATTAAAGTTCTCACCAAACAAAAAAGAATTCAACGGTGATATGTAGAACCCACTGAAAACATTCAGAGCTGTCGTTTCCTCATCCATTCTAATAATCTCTCTTATATAATCCCCTTCACACTCTCCACCATTTCTCATGCATCTTACTCACTTCATCATCTCTTCTTAACCCCAAAAACAAACCCACAAACAGAAAACAAAGAAAAGAACATAATAATATGGATCTTCTCCTTCTCTTGTTCTCTCTTCTTCTCTCATATCTCTTCTTCAAGATCTGGAAACTCATAGACTCAAAGAAAGACAAAGACTGCTACATCTTAGACTACCAATGTCATAAACCATCCGATGACCGAATGGTGAGCACCCAATTCAGCGGAGAAATCATTCACCGAAACAAGAACCTCGGATTAAACGAGTACAAGTTCCTTCTCAAAGCCATAGTAAGCTCAGGGATCGGAGAACAAACATATGCTCCAAGACTCGTCTTCGAAGGCCGAGAAGAGCGTCCTTCGTTACAAGATGGGGTCTCAGAGATGGAAGAGTTCTACGTAGACAGCATCGGAAAACTCCTGGAGAGACAACAAATCTCACCCAAAGAAGTGGACATCCTCGTAGTCAACGTCTCCATGCTCTCCACAATGCCTTCTTTAGCTTCAAGAATCATAAACCATTACA
>OVBX01005759.1:0-12657 GCA_900406325.1 Erucastrum elatum
ATTAGTACATATATTTTTAATCATTATATATTTTAACACATGTTACAATATTAAAAGGAAACTATTATCAAATAAAATTTTGCATTTATCTTTTATTTAGGATTTAAAAATGGAAAATTACTATAAATGATATTTATAATTATATTTCTTAAAACATATTAAAACATGTCATAATTTAAAATAAAAAATTTTGAAGTGTCATGACCATGTTAATTAGTAACTTTGAAAACTTAGTTTTATATAATAAGATATTTGATAGTAATTTTCTTTTCTATATATAATAAGATAGGAAAATAGGAAAAAATAAGATAGGAAAATCAATGTAAAAAATAAGAAAATTATATTTTCTTTATTATGAAAGTAGGAAAATAGGAAAATCAAAGAGTAGGAAAATAGAAAAATTATATTTTCTTTTATATGAAAGTAGAAAAATAGGAAAATCATTCTTATTATATAAATGTTAAATATATTGCACACATGTCGCAATCTTAAATTATTAATTGACATGTGTCGTGATCGTGTTAATTAGTAACTTTGGAAACTAAGCTTTATATAATAAGATATGATCATTTCCATTATATTCCATTATGACCACCTGAGGGAAGAGATGGAGGAATGGGGCAAATACCCCCGATGAAAATTTGAAGAGAAAAATAAGAGAAGATATTTCATCAATTACTTGAAAATATTATACTCCCTCCGATTTTTAATATAAGTTGTTTTAGAATTATAAACATAAATTAAAAATCATTAGTTTCTAGATTTTTAAACAAAAACATCATTGTTCACCTAACCTGAATTCAACCAATACAAAAATAGAATATATATTATTATTGGTCATACCATATTAATTGTTAATAAATTTTACATAGAAAACTGAAAGTATCTTATAATTTGCAACAAACAAATTTCTCTAAAACGACTTATATTAAAAACAAAAGGAGTACTTTAATTAATTTTTTCTTTTGAATGCTGGTTTATATCTTACATTTGTCTCATGTGGGTTATTTTTTGTCTGGCACCAAGACTGATTGATCCTTTGGTTGGAAATCATAAACATTACCAAAAGTAAGAATAGCATGATTAATCCGGGTTCTTAGAGTAATGTTCTTAGCAGAATATGAAAAACTGTTTTTTTTTTAATTTTTAACGAAAAAAGTTGAAAACCGGTTCTTAAATATCTTATTTAAAACTGGTTTTCAGCTTTTTAATTCAAACTTAAGATATGTTTTCTTCTATTCCGCTAAAAACGTCATTCTAATAATCTGGAGTTAATTATGCTCTTAGTGAACACATGATTCACGCGGTTGTCGGAAAAAATAAACATTAAGACATTCACATGGGCAACCGAGGGATCCTGTTAATTCACCCGAAAGATTTGATATAATGAGATCAAAAACATATAATATGACAAGTTACTAGTTTTGTTTTTGTAATTAGATGAAAGAGGACATCAGCATATATTCATTCCAATCGTTTCTTTTGTTATATACTATATTATTATGAGCCTTCTTCTGGACCTTCTGGTTGGTAATCCACTATCATACGAATGATTTACCGTTTCTAATTTTTTTTTTCTTTTTGTAATTTTGTTTGTAATATCGTTTAAAAATACAATATATCTAATTGGAATTTAAGGTATTTAACTTATTATAATCCTTCAAAAATCTGACGAAAGTCTTGGTTGTCATACTAGAACTTTATTTTGAAAAAGAAAGATTTAGTATGCAAGAACTGCAGGGATACTACTTAAATTTTTGTAAGCTCAAACCTAAATCATGATGATGTCAATGGCGAGAGCGTCAACAAACGCCACTCCCAATGCTCCCCATTCACCTTAATTTCTCGATGAACATAAGATATGAACATTAATGTTTTAGACAAATGTAGACAATACCCTGTCGGCCGACTCCATGCAAGCCCGTTAAAATAAATTATTAGACAATCTTGGTCATCATTCCAAATCTAACGCCGGTACACTTGGCTTGAGAGTTCTCCCTATAAAATGGCACTTATTGTGAGAGTTTAAACCACACTCTCAAACCAAACTCTAAATTTTGTCATCTAACTTTAATCTCTCAACTAACATCATTATAATGTCAAACCATCTTCAAGGGACCATAACCACTTACCTTAAACAGGTTTTAACCAAAGAAGAACAAGTAGTCGACGAGAACATGGTGAGCTTACAAGCTGAGAGTATAGTGAACGCTGTGGCTTTCCCTATGGTACTTAAAGCAGCCTTGGAGCTCGGCGTCATCGACACCATCGCTTCTGCAGGCGACGGCGCGTGGCTTTCGCCCTCCGAGATAACGGTTAGTCTCCCAATCAAACCAATGAACCCGGATGCGCCGGTTTTGCTGGACCGGATGCTGCGGTTACTCGTCAGCCACTCCATGTTGAAGTGCCGTATGGTAAAAAGCAGAGAAAACGGTCGAATCGGAAAGATGGAAAGGGTATATGCAGCCGAACCGGTTTGCAACTATTTCTTGAAAGATAGTGAGGGTGCTGGTTCTCTCGCGTCTTTGCTCATCATGTTGCATGACCAAGTCATTTTTAAGACTTGGTAAGTGCTACGGTGATGTATCTTACTTTCTTGAAAGCGGTTATAATTAGCTTACTAATGAAACCGATTCACATAAAAATAAAATGAAAAACTGAGCATTTTTTCTTTGGCTCTTCACTTTCATAGGACAAAGCTCAAAGATGTGATACTGGAAGGAAGAGATGCGTTCAGCAATGCACATGGCATGAGTATATTTGAATACATTAATTTGGACGAACGGTTCGGTGTGCTATTTCACCAGGCAATGTCAGAATCTTCCACTATGGTCATGAAGAAGGTGCTAGAAGTTTACAGAGGTTTTGAAGGTGTAAACACTCTCGTGGATGTAGGAGGAGCAAATGGGACCTTATTAGGTTTAATCACATCCAAGTATCCTCATATCAAAGGAGTGAATTTCGACCAAAGTCAGGTTTTAACCCATGCTCCATTTTATCGAGGTACAAAACCAAATAAATCTTATAGTTAACAGTTTTGAATTGGGGTGTATCCTCTTAAGCTTGTAATGTTACTAACTAATAGGAGTTGAGCATGTCTCTGGAGACATGTTTATAGAAGTTCCAAAGGGAGATGCCGTCTTTATGAAAGTACGTTCGTTACATATATTGATATATATATGTTTTTGTATTACAACAAGTTACATATAAATATTTGAATATAACTTTTGATCTTTTCGAGGTTATTTAAGTTATCATTTCTGACATTAAATTGCCTAAATTATTGTCAGTGGATATTACATGACTGGACCGACGAACATTGTATAAAGATTCTAAAGAATTGTTGGAAGAGTCTGCCGGAAAAGGGGAAGGTGATAATTTTAGAGAGGATTACACCAGCAGAACCAAAGGGTGGTGACCTTTTATCTGACACTGTGTTCGCCATGGACCTGCTAATGCTGACACAGTGTTCGGGTGGTAAAGAAAGATCTCTTTCACAATTCGAGAACTTGGCATTCGAGTCAGGTTTCATTCGATGTGAAGTCATTTGTCCTGCGTATTCATATTCTGTTATCGAGTTCCACAAATAGATGTGGCAACTGAAAAATAAACAATGATTGGGTTGATAGTCTAAAATCAACATTACGAGCTAAAAAAATTATAATGAATAAATTGTGAGGGTTTTTTATCTGTTAGCGAATTTTATTGCATGCATTATAGTTTTATGGTATTTGTTTGGCGATCTTAATTATTGCATGGCACTAAGTTTAAAATTGATTTTTTTTTATTAATCAAAGGCTATCCCAAACCTATAACTAATCTCCAAGAGGAAGTGAAATTTACAGATACCTTTTTTCCGAGTATTCAAATGGGTTCTAAAGCATAGATTATATTTGTGTTAGATAATCGGATAATTGTGACTTAGTTTTGCGCACCAGATAGATCGAATCTGAACATGTCGATGTACCAGTTCCGTTTCAGTACCACTCGACCACAATCACTCTGGTCAAAAAGATTGAACCTTGAAATCAATCATCTCTTCTCTCTACGGCTCTGCCTTAGTTATACCGATCAATTTCGTTCAAAAATAAAAGTTATACTGATCAATTTCATTCAAAAATAAAAGTTATACCGATCTATTTATCAGTGATCTCTTCTTCAGTTTTTTCCGACCAACAACAACAAGAACATTGGCAAACCAAACCTATGTTTTTGAACAATCGTATCGGCATACCAATGTGATAGGGATGGGACACACGTCTACAGAAAATACGGAGAAATCAACTGAAAATAACAATTACAAGCAAGTTTCAGTCGGGCTTTACACTATCAAATCCTATAAAACTGTTGCTACCAGCCCAATATAAATAAGGGCCGGCACTGTTCTTAGCTTATCTCATAATCCAGTTATGCATAGGACATTTAAACTATATGTTCATCTCTCTACGATATGCGTCATATATTGTACTCGTTAATTATCCAACACTCTTCCAGCTTGAAGAAGATGAAAATTTCCAGTATACAACTTGTCCAACAACTCTTACAATTGTACTTGTCTGAATGTCTTTGTCAACACAGCTGCCAATAAACTATTGCAAAATAATAATAATAAATGTAGTTTTAAGTAAGGATAAGAAAAGAGACGTTAATGTTAGCTGAATCATTGCAGAAATGCAAACAAACAAAAAAGTTGGACGTGAAATTTCCATACCCCCATCAACTTTATCTTTGGCTATTATTATGGTCACTTATCTTACTCCAGTTTCCGCTCTATAATGGCAATAAATGTGAATGACACTGACATCTAATATTTTGCGTTCCGTATAGACTTGACTAGAGATGTTGATGCAAATATTCAATCATCAGATCGTAAAGAGAACTCTCTTTATGTTGTTGTTATGATTTCACATATCTTGTTTATTTTTATTCTACCACCAAATTCTACGAATATGTTTTGTGGTTCATAATTCCAAAATAACCATTAGTTTTGAAGTTGGAAGAGGAACTATTTAGTAATAATTTATTGGCAGCTATATCACGAAGCTGATGAAGTTTTTTTTTTTTTGAACTTAATGAAGTTTATTAGACATGATTAAGGTCTTACAATATAATTTAATCACGAAGCTCTATGAGTTTACGTTGCAAGACCTGAATCATACATCAACCAACACTCATCCCCCTACGTACGGGTTAATCATAAATTCATTATATACAATTATACATTTTAAACAACGACAACTAAAGCTAATCCCTATGGTCTACAGATATAGTGTTCTTCTATTCGACATAAAGTTTCATGTTCCCTTTCCAGGACCTGTAGTTTTCATATGGTTTTAAATTTGATTTTTTTGGTTAATCCCAAAAGATGCCTTACCCCCATACTTTCGACATGCATATGCCCCTGAAAATCCAACCACCGACGACTGTACCCGTTTTATAATTATATTTTTAATACGCCAAAAAGAAGAAATCTACATGTTATTTACCTCCAGTTTCCTCTATAAAATGGCGCAAGGCATGGATGTTGAAACCAAGCCTCTCAATTTCTACTTACACTGTTGGCTAATTAAACCTGCCTTCTCCGTTTTCAACCAAAATGGCAAACCAACTTCAAAAGCCCTTAAGCCCTTCTCCTAACCCGGTTCTGACCATAGAACAACAACAACAACAAGATTCTGAAGAAATGGTGGCCTTGCAAGCCGAGAGGATGGTTTACTCCTTGACATTCCCAATGGTTTTCAAAGCTGCCTTGGAGACCGGAGTCATCGACACGATGGCTACCGTTGAGGACGGTGTGTGGCTCTCGCCTTCCGAGATAGCGTCTCGTCTCCCTACTAAACCCACCAACCCTGAGGCTCCAATGATGCTGGACCGGATGATGCGATTACTCGCTAGCCACTCGGTATTGAAATGTCGTGTGGTTGAGACGGGAGAGAACGACCAAACCGGAAAGACCGAAAGGGTATACGCAGCCGAACCGGTTTGCAAGTTTTTCTTGAAAGCTAGTGACGGCTCGGGTTCTCTCAGATCTCTCTTCATGTTGTGCCATAACCATGTCATTTTCACGTCTTTGTACGTACTATAGATTAAATAATTAACGAGGCAAAATCAATGCAATTACGTTAAGTCAATTTACATATTCCTGATTAATTAGTATACTTTCTACAGGTCACATCTGAAGGATGTGATATTACAAGGAACGGATGCATTTATTTCTGCCTATGGCATGAAAGTCTTCGAATACCTTGCTGTCGATGAACAATTCTCTAAGATGTTTGACCCTGGAATGTCCGAATCTTCAACCATGGTAATGAAGAAGGTTCTAGAAAAATTCAAAGGATTCGAAGATGTTAACACTTTGGTGGACGTGGGAGGAGGAGTTGGAACGGTACTTGGTGTAGTCACTTCCAAGTATCCACATATCAAGGGCATCAATTTCGACTTAGCACCGGTTTTAGTCAATGCTACTCCTTATCCCGGTAAACAAATCAAATAACAAACTTGAAATATATATATTATATTTTTTTTTGGAAAAGTGCAAACTAGATATATAGCTTGTTATATTGGTATGCTAGTACATAATAATCTCCCAAAATTATTACTATATATCTTTACTAAATCTGTTATAGGAGTACAACATGTGGCGGGAGACATGTTCACAGAAATTCCAAAGGGAGATGCTATTTTCATGAAAGTAAGTATACATGTCTATCATGGCCTAAAACACTTTTTCTAACAAAATATATATTTTTTAAAAATTGATGACAGTGGATACTGCATGCTTGGAACGACGAAAACTGTGTTAAAATTCTCAAAAACTGTTACGCAAGTCTTCCAGAAAAAGGAAAAGTGATTGTCGTCGACGTGGTTATGCCAACAGAACCAAAGTGTTGCGACTTTGCTTCTAACATGGACCTCACTATGGACATGTTCATACTATCACAACGTTCAGGTGGTAAAGAACGGACTCTTCCTCAGTTGGAGGCCTTAGGTTGTGCTGCAGGCTTTAGTCGTTGCGAGTTCATTTGCCGTGCATATTCTTTCTCACTTATTGAGTTCCACAAATAGATTTGAAGTCCCATGAATACTATGCATCAGTAAGATGTCTCAGGAATAGTATGCGTCAGTAAGATCCTATATGTTTGATGTTTATCTACCAAAAATAAAAGACAACTCCTTGTTAATATGTGTTATATATATATATATATATATGTGTGTGTGTGTGTGTGTGTATGAGTGTAATAATGTATTTGGAAAATAAAACAATAATTGGGTTGGTAGTCTGAAATCAACATTGCGGGCTAAAATCTTATAATGAATAATTGTGAGGGCTTTTTTATTTGTTAGTGGATTTTATTGCATGCATAGTTTAATGGTATTGGGTTGGCGATCTTAATGCATAGCACTAAGTTTAAAAATGCATCTTGTCTCATCTCCTCTCTGCGGCTCTGCCTTAGTTATACCGCTCTATTTATCAGTGATCTTCTTTAGTTTTTCCAACCAACAAAAACAAGAACATTTTTTTAAAAAAATGGAGAATTCGCGAAATAGCTATGTTTGGAGAAGAAATTAAGTGTATGACATTGATATTGATATAATTAGGTAACTAACAATTATGCATCAAATGAGCCGGTTTTAACTTTTTTTTTGTACAAGTAGCAGGTGAAGGATAAAATGTTAGATGACATACACAAATCAAAATATGACTAATATTTAATTCACATCTGACAGAATAAAAAGAACCACGTCGCATATTTATGTCCACATACATATAGATTAAGTGTTCTATTCCACATCGTCCAAATAATACATATTTCTAACTTCACTCAGAAACTCTAAATATTAAACTCTAAACCTTATATTTCACATTCCATCTAAATATTATACCCTAAACCCAAATATATACCTTAAACCTAAACCCTAATCCATCTAAATCCAAATTTAATTTTTGAATACTAAACCCTAAGCTGCTATCACTAAACCTAAATCTCAACCCCCACCTTCCAAATATTAAAACCTAAATATTAATCATGAAATCCTAAACCCAAATATAAACCATAAATCCAAATAGATGAAATAAAATACATAGTATAATACATATTAGTGAACAAAATAAAACTCTCTTTATTAATAGTCAAACGGAACGATACATGATAAGGTTAGTAAACCCAAACCTCAACCCCTATCTTCCAAATACTAAGCCCTAAATCCTAATCACTAAACCCTAAACCCAAGTTATATATCCTAAACCCAAGTTATATACCCTCAACCCAAATAGAATTGAACAAAATACATAGTATAGTACATAGTGGTGAATAAAATAGAACACTCTTTATTAAGCTTCAAATAGAACGATAAATGACATGGTCAGAAAATCCAAACCTTCCCCTATCTTCCAAATACTAAACCCTAAATCCTAAACTCCAAGTTCTAGTTATATACCCTAAACCCAAATAAAATTGAACAAAATACATAGTATACTACATATCGGTGAATAGAACAGAACACTTTTTATTAAGCATAAAATAGAACGATACATGATAGGGTCAGTAAACCCATTACATAACATAAATAAAACATTCCTAATAAATATTGTTTTCATTTCTATTTCATATGCATATGATAGAATATAACACAATGTTACAAATCTGTTCATCTTCTTTTATCAATTTTGTGTCATTTACAACGACAAAATAAGTGTAACAGACGACATTTGTGTGATTAGTACATGTAATTTCCTAGTAAACCGAAGAGATTAAGGCGATTGAAGGAAGAGTAGATGTATCTCGTGGCGGCGTTTACGTCGGCGACTCCATAGATTTCAGATGCACAAAACTTCACGTCAGTAGCCAAGCGAGCCATTGCAAATGAGCATCTCCTCTCCTCTTTTCTGAGTTGGCGGCGCTTTTACCGATCGGCCATCATCGTTGGAACTGTTAAACAAAAAAAAATAAAGTATAAAAACAAAACTATGATTGTGAGAATGAACAATTTAAGAGAAGAAGGAAAAGCAATTGAAGATTTGTTATGTCTGCTTACCGTCTACGCTTTCATCATTGTTTATTTTGTGAGAAGAAATTGTGTGGGAGAGGAGATGTGTAAATAAACACAGACCACGTTTTACCTTTTACAGTTACAAATTATTAATTAAATTTTGTTTTTTTTGCAGGTTTCACCGGTTGATTATAGAGGTACAATGACATTATTATATAAAAGACACAATATATGTGGATGATTTAGGTTTTTTTGGTTATACATTGAATTATAATTTGTTTGATTGCTGTACAATGCAATTTCCCAAAAAAAAAAGAGAACATAAGCAAACCAAACCGATTCATTTGAACAGTCATACTAAGGTGATAGGAATGGGACACATATCTACATGACATACGGGGTGATAATTTGAATTAACAAGAACAAGCCAGTTTCAGTCCCGCTTTACACTATCAAATCCAAGTAAAAATTGTTGCTTGAAGCCAAATATAAATCAGGGCCGGGCACTTAGCTTTTCTCGTAATTCAATTATTCATAGGACATATAAACTATATGTTCATCTCTCCAAGACATGCATCATATATTGTACTCGTTAGTTTTCCAACACTCTTCCAACTTGAGGAAGATGAAGATTTCCAATTTACAACTTGTTCAATAACTCTTAGAATTGACCTGTCTGAATGTCTTTGTCACAACACAGCTGCCAGTAAATCATTGCAAACAAACATCTTTCATAAGGAGTGTATTTTGACAATTTTATCTTTGTTACACAAAAATATTGTTTTGTATTTTCAATATACTTTATACTTTATTTTAAATTTAATATTAATTACAAAATACACTGACTTTATATACAATTTGATTTATCTCAAATACTATAGTTAACTATGTCTAACTATAGAAATATAAATACATTATAATCATTTTTTAATCTGTGCAAAAATGTTAAACTGATAGTTTTTGTAAAACGGAATAGCTGAATAGGTAGTAATAAATGTATTTTAAAAGTAAGGATAAGAAAGAGATTAATAGTAGTAGAATCATTAAAAATACAAACAAACAAAAAAAGAAACAAAAAAAAGCAAAAAAGTTGGACATAAAATTTCCGTAGGCACCAACTTTGTCTTTGGGTATATTATGGTCATTTATCTTGTTTGTCCGCTCTGTAATTGCAACTAGATTATGACCCGTCCGGTTGGGTGGATTTTCATTGTTTTGCAAGCACATATTATGTTTTTTTATTGTAACGCAAATTTGCTATAAAACTTATGTTTTGATTATTTTTTTGTACATTATGTTAATTTTTTAAAAACAATTATTACATAATTGCTCATTTCTGACGTCTAATTTATTTCTGTCATGAAATATACCGGAAGTATAGCTATAGATATCAATTATTAACATATATTTAGGAACTTCCAAGTTGAAATATTGTGTTTGATCAGTTTGAAATGGAAAAAAAATAGTAACTGAGATGAACGGTATGAACCAATGTTCAGAAATGATTTTTTATCAAAATATTTCTATACAATTTGTTCTGAAATCTTTGTGTACATCGATGAAACATTAAAATTGGAGCATGTATAATGTATTCTTCATTTGGCATATTGAAGTGGTTGGTTTTTATTTTGTGTTTATGTTTCTAAAATACAATCTGATCTTAAAAAGGTTAGAAGACATAGTCAATGATTATAGTATGAAACTGTATAGTTTTTTATCAATATATAGATATCAGTATAGTTCAATTATGATACATTTAATAACAATTATGAATTATGGTATTTAGTATTCATAAGGTATAAACCGTTTAAAATAGATATGAAATCAATTATTGTACCTTTAACTTATAATGGATGAGACATTTAATTTAAATATAAGGTCCAACTTAAAAATTCACATAGAAGAAGTTGTGATGTTTATGTTTTAATAATATAGATAATAAGTGTGAAAAAAAATTAATGTTCATGTTCCCAAAATTTATGACAAAATTTTAAATATTTTGGTCTTATCCTGTAACTTTATAATTGATGTTACTTTTATCTCATTTGTAATCTTTTGAAAATTATAATAATATATTCTTAAATCTATAGTTGGAAGTAAATAAAGGAATTAACATATTGTTAGGATTTCATTATTGATGAAAATAAATAAGGCAGTTAAATATATATTGTTATGATTTTATTATGAAAATATAAAACTAATGTTAACAACATTTTAAAAGAATGTTTTATCAAAAACACTTTTTAAATGAATGTCCATTTAAAATAGCACACATGAAAATCATGATTTATATCTAAATAGATTAGATGTTGGACAAACCAAGTCAGCATATAGATATTAAAAGGGTTATTTATGATTTACGAAATCAATGCATGGACATCATTTATAAAATTGATCGTCATAAACCATTTACTTAATATCTATATTACAATATTAGTATTTTGAAAATTATAATTTTATTATTGATGGAAGTAATAAATTTTATAAATCTCATATTATTTTTTTGTTAAAGTTTCAATTTTTTTTGATAATGAAAAAAGACTAGTATTTATTTCTCTTAGAACTCCAAATGTGTCAAGAATCAAGATCAGTAATTAATAATAATTACTAACATTATATATATAGTTCTTTTTTTTGAAAAAGAACATAATATATAATATATAGTTCTTCATGGCTATATATAGAGGACCACATGCGTAACAATTTTGTCCACAGTGGAAGCTAATCACGAAGCTCTATGGGTATAATTTTTCAATTTCTTTTCTAAATGACAAACATATATTTAATTTAAAAAATAAATATATAGTATACATATTTTTAAAAAAAAACTAAATGTCATGATAAGTCTGTACGAAATAGTTTTTTAAAATTATACTAGATCTCGACCCGCACAACCGTTCGGATGGTTATTTTCATTTTTATACATGTAATTATTTTGTTTACATGATTAGTGATATATAATCATTTTTTATTAAATTAAAATTTTAAAATATTATACTATTTTTATTTTTTAAAAATATTTTGTTATTCATGTTGCATTTAAAAAGTAATACTTTATAGCCTATCATTTTATCATTTGAAAATTATAATTATGTGTTTAAAATATTTATTTTAAAATTGTATATTTAGTCAAGAGATTTAGAAAATTACATAACTATTTTTGACTTCGGAAGATTATATGACTTTTGAATCTTTTTGCTACTAAATTGATGCATTATTTTATAAAAAAAATATTTGAAATTTCGGTAAATTTTTCATATTTTTCAAAAAATATTTTTATAAGAGTAAATAAAACATAATTGTTTTAAAAAAATTGAGTTGTTATTAATATTTTTAGTGAATATTAGAATTTCAAAGTTTATTTATTTATTAGATTTTTTTATTTTTTTTTATTTAAGTGAAAGAAACTTTGAAAAAGAAATTAGGTTGCTTTACTAATATATATAATTTGTTATATTTGTTTTAAATAGCATATCTAATTTAATAAACTATAGACTATAATAAGTTTTATAAAATATGGCATACAGTTTTATTTTAATTAACATTAATTTATAATAATATAATATTGCTAATAACGAAATTAGTTAATGTATTATTTTATAAAAAAAATATTTAAACTTTTTGGTAAGATCTTGTTAGATTTTTTCAACAGATTTTCTATGA
>OVBX01005760.1:0-12656 GCA_900406325.1 Erucastrum elatum
AATCTTTATGACTACAACTTTCCTATTTGGTACGGTGTGAATCTTGCTTATATGGAAGCTTCTTTAATATAGTTCTGACCAAAAGAGATAGAAAATAAGCCTTTTTTCTAGAAAATTAATCATTTCCCTTTGCTTTTATTTTTTTCCTAGATAAACTAAAATTAGCTTTTCATTAATCCTTGAATTTACGTGCCATGTCTTGATTCAGTTTTTTGTGGTGGTGGGGGGAGTGGAGTTGGTGGTTATGTTGACCCAATATCATGCTGTTAGATTAACTTCGCCCAAAATCAGTGTTTTTTTGTATATAACATATAGAAGCCTCTTAATATAGTTTGACTGCTGATTCATTAATGCTTTATATCATGAGGTTCAGATTTTGAGTATTGGAAAATGAAATTTAGGGTTTGATTAGTAGATGCCATAATTAGTGTTTTTGTTTGCTTTAGAATATTAACTTTAGATATTTTGGTTTCAACTGTAGACTGTAAAACTATTTCAGAAAAAAATTTAAGCAACATATGTAAAATTGTATAAAAATTGTTTTCTAGAGACAACATATGTAAAAATTAGTGTTTTTTTTTCTGTTTGCTTTAGAATATTGACTTTAGATATTTTGGTTTCAACTGTAGACTGTAAAATTATTTCAAAAAAGTATTAACGAAACATATGTAAAATTGTATAAAAAAATGGTTTCCAGAGCCAATATATTATTTTAAATAATATTGAATTGTAGATTTAGATTTTTCTTAATAGTGCATGTTTTTTTTTTAATTTAATCTGTTAAAGAAAGGAATAATGGATGTGCAAAGCATTCACATCAGTTACCAACAACTCATTTACTAATAAAGCATGCATACTCTTATTTATTTATTGCCGAAATTTTGTATCATCATTTCAAAAGTTCCAAATAATCAATGCGAAATTTGTTTTCATAAACGAAAATTATCAAAATTTGGTAATAATTTCAAAATATTTAAGATCATTTTCTAATTAAAATATGCATATAATTGTATGCTTTATAACTGAATTTTAGACATAAATATACATATAATATATTATAAATGTGATATTACAATATTTCTTTTCCAACTATAGAGCTATAAATACTATGTATTCATCACAATCCTTAAGTTAAAAACCTCTGAAAAAAGGATAAGAAGAACCATGAGTTCATTTTGACTTTCATATCGAGTGAAGAGTTTTTAGAGATTGAAATTTGGGCTATAATTTTGAGATTTATGGAAACATATACAACCTCGAAAACGTCTGACATACATCTCATCATTGCTGATCAAGATTTAAGTTTCAAACTTTTATTTATTCCAACACTTACAAAGATTAATTTACTTCATTATTAGATCCTAATTCTATATATATAAAATAGAATTTTCTCTCTTTTTGGGACATGTGGAAGGGGGTTTTTTTGTCATGTGTCCCCTTATTATATTTTATTTTTTCTTTTACATTTTAGATATTTTTTTTAGATTATTGCAATTTGGTTCAATACTTTCTAATTGTGCAATATCTAATCATTTCACAATAATCATCATCTTTTTAAGTTTGATAATCCATTTTATTAATTACAAAATTCAAAATGGATAGAATAATAAATAAAATAATATAAATAAATTTTTAATTTTTAATTTATTCACAACTAAAAATAACATAAACTTCACTATTTTATAGTTATTACTATTTTCTATTATTTCATTTACAAAATATATATTTATTTTAATATTGACCAAGTTAAGAAAAATAAACTAGAAACACAACTCATAATCGAAACATGAAATCTCTATAATGATAGAGAAAAACAAAATGCCAAAGACACACTAGCTAAATGTTTAGAACTGAAACGATACTGAGAACAAAAATTAACTTAGCTCACTTTATCATATAATGTTTTGGTTATAATAAGGAGATGTCGGAAAAGAGTAGAAAGATAAAACTTCGAGACAAAGCATCTTTCGAATACAAAAAAACACGATCAAAGACCAATACAAAAAACCAAGAAAGCGTGTTAGAGCAAGAATATTCAACAAAGGCAAAAAAGACCATGAAACAAGAAAACAAATATTTAACACACCATAAGCGCAACCACCAGCGAAGATGTACAAAGCACCTCACAAACTAAACAAGCACAGAAAAAACGTTCATGCCAGCGGAGAACCACAAAACTCTAGATAAAAAGACCAAAATTCCGAGAATCTAACTTCGCACACTTATACTAAGAAAAGCATGGGAAATAAACATACAGCCTAAAAGAGGGAAAATGAAAGTTAACCACCAAGAATTCAAAACTCAAACTTGAGACCAGAAACAACTTTATAAATCTACAGAGCATACACAGAAGAAAACACTATCTAAACCTGGAGTCGCAAATTTGGCAAAATAGAGAGCCAATAGAGACGCGAG
The DNA here is from genome assembly GCA_900406325.1 of Erucastrum elatum. Lineage (NCBI taxonomy): Eukaryota > Viridiplantae > Streptophyta > Magnoliopsida > Brassicales > Brassicaceae > Erucastrum > Erucastrum elatum. The sequence continues at coordinate 2,416 of OVBX01005760.1, forward strand.
CAGTGATGAAATCAGCAAATTGTGGAGCCAACCTCAAACTATGAAAGAGAGCATAAAAGTCTGATGATCAAAAACAAGATTTTGAAAACCAACCGAACATGAATTATCGACAGTTAGCTAACGAAGAAGAAATCAACATCAAAGACGACTAGACTCTGATCCAACCTAAGGAGATGCACTTTCTAAGATCAACAAAAATCTAAGTAAGAAAAGGAGTAGTCAATTTTGACCGAAACAACCTATAAAGCTGTGAGTAACGACCATACAACATGAAACTTATAAACCCAATCTATAACAAATACCAAACAATTTGAGGAAGAAGAAACACACATGGGTGAGTTTTTTTTGGCGAATGTGAGAAGCAAAGCACACAAAAAGGTAAACGAAATACATAGATAGTGACAGCTTAATGTCAAAATATGGAGAGAGAACACAAAAAATCTCAAAGAATAATGTTCAAATAATTTAAATAAAAACTAAAATACAATTTATAACGTTAAACTGTTAATCTTAAAACAAAAAATGTAAAGTTATTGAAATTTAATATGTTTTACATCACATGCCTTACTATTATATGCAAAACGTATTATTGAAAAACCCAAGCACAATATATATAAACCTATCACCTATTACGATATAACACAATAACAAACATTAAATAGTGTTCTTAATAAATAGAGATGGCCACATAATTACATCAACCAAAAAAATTACTCAACAACAATAAATATCAATTTTCAAATTTTTAATACTAAGATTTAGGATTAAAAATACACCGTACCAACTTCGAATGTATCTTTACGATCAATATATATCTGATTGGTTAAATTGATATAGTCACCATTCTTAATTTTGACAAATCCAGAGCGAGAAGAAACTAGCGGTTAATATAACACCTATGATTATCTGAAATTATCATGATAAGCACCGCTCACAAAATATAATTCATTAAAATCAACCTAGAAAATTCCAAAGCGTCAAATTATTATAACACCTCCCCATCACCCCAATATACAAAACTATGTCTGAGCATAAATTTTGAACTCGATCTGAAATAAGAATATCGGTTCAGTTACGGATCTAGCCAATAACAAGATCGATTTCATTTACTTTGGGTTTTCGGTTCGGTTCCATTTTAGCCGATAACTGAAAAGTAACCCAAGTTGAACCGAATAAATACAAAGCTAAATAGTATAAAAAGTAACAAATTTTTTTTTATCTTATTCCAAATGAGATGACGCAAATAAAAGATAAATAAAAATGCAATTTATCTAACTAGCATGGATTTATCAATTTAAGTTTTAGGTATCTTTACGATCATATCTAATTATTGATATATATATATATAATGTGAAATGTAATATTTTCATAATATATATATACACATATAAATATATATGTATAAACTCTAATTTAATATAATCATTGTAAGATGAAGTCCACATGTATAAATTATCTAAATCATAATTTAAATTAATAAATTTCAATCAAATAATAAACAATTCGGCTATTACATTTTCAAATTATCTTGCATATATTTAAACTTAAATTTCTTTCATAGTAACTTGGCAAAGACTACACAATCAAATTAATAAATTCCATAAGATCATATATACATATTTTTTTTTCTAAAATACTATTGACAAATGTTCTAGATTGTAAAACTATAGTCAAATCATAACAATATTGGCAAAACCGGCGCGTAGCGCCGGCAAATCCCTAGTATCATATATTTTCAAATAAATTATGTTTAAACAAAGAATGTAGAATTGAAGCAACTATCCCCAATTTTTTTTTCAAAAGTATGAGGTTCTTTGTCACGCAGAGGATGAATGGAGAGTAGTCCATAAATTTGAAATGGTTTCTAATGGTGGAGATAAAAGAAATACCAACAACATGTTCGAAATAAAATTCTTTGATCAAACTATGGTGGATTGGATTGGCATTTCGTGTAAAACATCCATGTATGATTTTGTCTCTTGCGATAAAATTTTACAGAGTAGGTTGAACTCCATCTATACAATCGGTATGTCAAATTGTTTTTATACCTAATGCGAACTCTAAACGTGTCATTTTTGCTTTAAAATTGGTGATATTTACTCAATATCAGTGTAGACTTGGTACGCTTCCTAATCTATGTTGGACTGCCTTATTATACTCAAGACTCACCGCAAAATCCATTTTAAGGCTTATGTACCTTTTGTCGATTTCAAGATAAAGGGTGCAAGGTATGATCTTATTGATAGACTTGTTTAATTTATTTTTCTTCTGCCATTTATGTCATAATACAGTTGTTTTCAGTTAATTTGATTTTTTGAAATTATTCGTGATGTAGAGCTTTAATGCCAAGTCTCTGGAATTATTACAGTTGAATTTATACTCAAGAAGTTGCAGAGGTGTATCAATGGCCTTAAAACATATGTTTTTTTTGATGTTTTGGCGGTTTAACTACAACTTAGGAGGTTTGTACAAGATTGTGTATTACTATATTATATTATCTATGAAGATTTCTCCATTTATTCTTACTATTTTGTAAAATTATTGGGTACACCAATAATTACAGACGGAGAAGGGTGCTCTAGATTATCACTAATCCACCATGAATTAGTGAAGTTTTTATATATCTAATCTGTGATAATTTTAATAACATGATCCAGTGGAAGTGAGTGTCGATTTTGAACCCCTCAAAACTATTTACAAAATATTATTTATGTTTAAATGCTTTCTTATTAATATGATAGTATTGCAATCATTAATTTAGAAGTGATAAAGGAAATATAGTTCGTAATATTTACTATTAAAATTTACCATTAAAATTTATTAAGTAATTTTACTGTTAATATATATTTAATAAGAGATGGTAGGTGAAATTTGATGTTCAATCTATCTTCCTCTTACAAACATTTATTATAATAAGTTAAATTCACTTTTAAGTAGTTATCTTCTAATGATGTGAACATTTTTACTCGCTCACATTAAAAAGATTTGTCATCATTTTAATATTCCACTTAAAAACAGTTCAAAAAGATCATATTAAACGTCTCTATCAATCTTCAAATATCTTAATCTTTCTCACTCATAAAGAAACTACAAACGATTTTATGAAGTAAAACAAAAATTAGTGGCACACAACAATACCCTTAATTTCAGATCTCACTCAATCATCGAATAATGTCGAAATCTGGGCAAAAATACTACTATTAATTATGTTTAATGTTTTTTTTGTGGGTTATTGTGTTAGAAATTTCCATTTATGATGAAGGATTATTAGGGTTGCAGAATAGGAATTACAATCTCTAATAATTTGATTGATATGCACTAGTTCAGCTATTTTGTTGAAGACCGATTGAGGCTATTCAGACGATTCCAAGTGACACTATGCATTGGTTTGATAAGGAATACATTACATGAATCCCAAATCAAATTTTTCGAACGTACACATATATTTTATGGGTCTTCACTTAGTGAAAACCCAATGTTTGTACCTGTTCCATTCCAACAAGTTCTCCAAATGAATTTCAACATCACATATCCAATCGTTATGTATTCCAAACTGGTTAATGAGCTGGTTTTTATAAGGAATTAATATGTTATGTATTATTAACTTAAGTTTATATCCTATTAATTATTGATTTTTGTAGACTTGTTTGGATGAGTTACTACACTTCGAACTTTAAATGAGTCTATGGATGATCGCTATGAGAAGATGTTTGGTGTACCTTCAACTTTGATTAATTTTAAGCTTATGGATGAAAGGTAGTTACTATTCTTAGTGTAAGTAACTCATAAGTGTCAAATAATCTTCTATTGAAAATAAACATTCATCTTATTTGTATGTCACCAACAATACTACAGAGTGGGTGTGAGAATGTGAAGCTTTAGGACAGCTTGCCCGAGAATTCGATATGAAAAGTTCGAGGCTGACTAAAAAACATAAAACCTTCTTAGCTTTGCGTTTCTGGCGAGTAACTACATTGAGCAAGGTTAAATTTTAAATAATTTTGGTATTACTGTTTTAACATAGTCTTTAACAGATTTAAATTGTTGTCGATGTTCAAGAAAGGTAATGATTACAAACGAAGGACAATGTGCTATATTCGAATTTGATCCAACATTGATTTCATAGTGATTTCATTATTGATTACTCCATTTGTGTATGTTAAGTACTTGAAATCTGAGCCATGTTCCAGCTTTTCAGAATTTTCAAAATATCCAGCTTTTCAAAATATTGTTTCTTAAATTCCAATTTTATTTTAATTTGGTGTAATCATTTCTTATCTTTAGTAGTTATTTTAATTATAATTTTTTATTTTCTCTATTTTGGTTTAGTATCGAGGAATGTACATTTCCGAAAACTCACAAACCACTTATAAAATTTATAAGCTAACAAAATAAAAAAATTGAAAACACATTGTTAAAACCAGTCTAAAATTTTACTACTTAAAATATAACATCACATTAAATTTATCAGTTGAAGTCAAGATTTATCATTTTAATCAATGTTGTTAATCTGAATTACTCAAATGTTTCTTTTAAATATGTAAACATAAATTCAACTAAAACTACTTAATATTTTAGAAAACTTCCCTGAAAATGACATATTTGGTTTTCTTGTGGGAAGGAAACAATAAGAGAAAATTGTATGTGCCACATTCTTAATAGTAATATTGTTTCTAGCATAGTAACAATAATTATAGTTACTAAAACTTTTTAACCGACTCTATTGCATGTTATAATTGGTTGTGCAATAAGATGTGTACCAACACAGTCATCTGAAACTTCTTCCATTACATAAACACAAAAAATTGTGTTGATGGTTTAGACTTGAAAGAATTGTTTATTTATTTATAAAGGGATGTGAATATCCATCTTATTTATTGGCTTAGAATTTTATTTTGGACCTAATGTTTAGCTACTGTTTATTTTTGAACCTTTTCAAAGTGTATATCAATACTATTAAAACAGAAACAATTTCTATCTACTTGCAAGTAGTCTAGGTTGAACCGTTACAAATATTTAGTTTTTATCATTTCAATATATATACTAATTATTTTTTTATATACAATCTATCAACATGTCGACATAAAGAAAACATAATCTTTGTATTCTCTAATATTAAACTATTATACTTTGTATTATAAAAAAACGAATCATAAAGAGAGCTATTAGAAAAACTTAGTCACATTCATCATTCTTGTCAACAAAACTAAAATTAACATGCCACTCTTGATGCTTCATCTTCTTCTTGGAAGGATCATCTGCAACCATATAATGTGAATTGGCTCAATACAATTCACCATCGTCCACTTCCACTCCATCTGCAAATTCACCACCATAGTCCCATCTACGTTATGCAGCTTTCCTAAAGAAAATTCTACCACACTGAATATTAAATAGTGCGTATAAATCAACTGAAATTTGGTTTAGAGGGATCACAATGTATCTAAAGTCAAACATTAACAAACGTATTCAATCAAATAACTCACAACTATTCAAAACCATGCTATAAACGTACTGATTCCAACAAATCACACATGTGTTAATGTTTAATATTCAGTCATAGTGGCATAGTTATCGTCTCCAACAAATCACACATGAATCGCAAGTTTTTTAAAAATGATTTGTAGATACTAGCAAGAAAAATTATTTGAATAAAAAATCGGATAGTTAAGATTGTCTACTTAGTTTTGTAACAACATATACAACAGAAAATGCCAATAAGATTTGTTTTTTGTTGTAAAAACATATGCCTCAATCAATTTTTTCAAAAATGTATCCTAACAAGAAATAATTATAGTAAGAAACATTTTACGTAAACAAATCTCTCATTGGTTCTTACGAGATAAGATCTTAACAATATTTGAACATTGAAAGTAAAAAATATATATTTTATTCGTTTTTCACTTTTAATAGTATTGATTAGAAATTTAAATGGGATGATGTCTCCAGATCTTAGGGGGGTGTATTGAACTGTGGATTTTAAAAGTTTGAATGGATTTGACAATATATTGGAATTTGGAGAGATTTGGACTAAATCTCAATTATATAGGTGTGATTTAGAAATAAAAAAAAAAATTGGGTGGAGTTTTGTCTTAAATTTCAGAGTAGTCCAGATTTTAATCTTAAATTTCAGAGTATTCTTCGAAGTCCAATTATTTAAGAACGTGAGGTAATGCTATTTTTTCCAATAGAGAAAAAACGTAACGCAATTTCATTATTTTTCTCCTATCTTGGTAAGAACACACACACAAGCTCCACACACACTCGTTCAATAAAAGCCGTACTTAACGTAGGAATGTTTTTTTTCCTCTTTGAGCATTCTTTGTTTTGCCAAGGCTTGAGAACCACCAACAACGATCACAGCAACAACAATGAGTAGGATGATGATTGCAACAACAACTACAATGTCTTCATGTTAAAAGTGTGTACTCACTTATCGACATGGGAGGTATTTCTCCTTATGCATCAACAAAAACTGCCATGTTCAAGAAAATCTGCAACAAAGGGAAACCTCTCCATTATCACAAAGACAAAGAGTTTGATTAAATATACTGCATCAAACTCAGCTCAAAGCTTTTCATTCATCTTGTGTAAGAGATTAATGAAATCCAAACATACTTGTTTGTAAGTCAAGAAGTTTTTTTTTCCAAGTCTCTGACAGCATCATGACGTTCTTGGATTTCCGCCAAGTCATCTGAAAGGGAAAAAAATTGCATGTTCAAGATCTTGGATTGTTTATATACATTTTAACACATAAGAACATGAAAAACAGGCTCAGACCCTGTCCTCTTCCTTGCTCCTGAATCGCTTTCTGGAAGATCTGCTCGCTGTTTCAGTTTCAATCAACTCATCAATTGTCTGGAAACCAAGACACGGCAAAGAAGTGAGTCTTTTTTTTTGTTGTTTTAAACTTCTGAGGCCATAATAAAACACAAAGACACCGCTTTACTTACATCTTCATCCGCTCTCTCTCCAGTTACTGATGCAAAGGAAACACACACACAGAAAAAATAAGAAGGATAAGTAAAAGAACTAAATTAAAAGTAAAACACATCGATGAAGTGCGTACCTGTATAGATACGCCTTTCAACCACCTCTCGATACTCTTGTTGGATGTTTTCTCTTAACCTAGAACAAAGAACCCATGAAGGCATAATCTGAATCTCTATGTGGACACCCAAATCACGATGAATCCTGGCCACCATTGGTTTGGGCATAACTGAAGCTCAATGTATGATAGCGAGAATAAGGAACTGATGAAGGATGCGGAAGCTTAATCGTCACCATAATGCTTGTGCGAGAAAATTTCGAAGTCATAGTCGGGATTTGAGTCAACAAAGAGGTGTAGGGAGCAAATTTGTTGGTGTAGATAATAGTTTTGGAGGGACGGTGGTGTCGTAACAGGTACGAAAGTCTGAGCTTCATCGTTGTGCTTGAAAATATGAGTCGTCTTTTGGGTCTTTCCAAATAACAGGTAAAGAGGTGGGATTTGAGTCATGACAATTTTGAACAAAAGTAATTAAAAAGTTTGCATCAAATCCCATTCATAGTTTTTTCTTTTTAAAATTGTTTGTCTTTCAATAACAGTGGATTTGATTTAATTTTTATAAACTGTTAATTGAATAACACTGGATTACAAGTGATTTGTGGTGACTTTAGATAAATGTTATATTCAATAACACAGAATTTGAAAAAAAAAAATAGAAATCATTAGTTGAATAACAAGGGATTTTAAAACAAAACCAAAACACTATAAATTCTTCAATTCAATACATCCCCCTTAAATTATTTAACTGAAACATCTTTTTTTTTTTTTTAAAACTAGGTTGTTAGCATATTTTAATTCTTAACTCAACAATTTAAACATAAATATTCATAATAGTAACTAATAAATATTTTTAGATATTTCTTAGTATCTTATATAATCGGATATCTTAAACCTTATTCCTCAAACAATATAAATAAATAAAAAAACTAATAATGTCATATAAATAAATTCTAATTTTCTCTAATATCATTTCTTAATTTGAATAGTAAATAAAATCATAAAAGTACAAAACTTTAAAATCTTATAATTTTCAATATTTTGTACAGTTAAAAATAGTATAAAATTAATTTTATAATATTACCAGTTTTCTCTTGATTTTTAATGGGTCAACCATGATTAGGTGACGTGTTAATGATATTATTTTATTTTTTAAACGGGTTTTATCATATTTTTAATTAAATATTTTTTATTAAATCTGAACCAGATTATATATGGATCAGTGGGTTTACCGGTTCAATCACGGGTTCAGGTGTATAGTACTGAATATATATTTTTAACATAAATAGGTGGATTAAAATTAAAAACAGTACTTAATACCAACTAACATTTTTACCTAAATATCATTCCTATCATTTCTACTTATATTTTAACGTAATTATTATTACATATGTACCTTAGCCAAAATTAAGTAACTAAATAAATAATATATTGTTATTATATAACTAACCAGATTATATACGGATCATCGGGTTTACCGGTTCAATCACGGGTCCGAGTTTATAGTACTGAATATCTATTTTTAACATAAATAGGTGGATCAAAATTAAAAATAGTACTTAATACCAACTAACATTTTCACCTAAAAATCATTCCTATCATTTCTTCTTATATTTAACGTAATTATTATTACATATATACCTTAGCCAAAATTAAGTAACTAAATAAGTAATTTATTGTTTTTTAAAACAATAAATTCAATTTCTATATATTAACACTAATTTTATTTCTTAATATTAAAAAGAATTATGTTTACCTAGTAATTCATATTTATACAATTGTTCTTCAATCCAAAAGCAAGAAAAAAACTATCCAAAACTCTCACCAAATACATAATAATATTAAAATTATATATATATATATATATATATATTTGACAAAAATAAATATTAATAGTTAGCTACAATTAATATTTTATGATATGACGAACCATGTTTATAGATATTTATTTGAGTATAGTTTTACGGATTATTCCAACAAATATTTAAAATATTTATCAAATATAAAACTATTTGAACAAAACATATAAAAAACATAATTGAACAAAACATATGAAATAAATATTTAAGGTACATATTTTAAATTTAAGTACTTATTTTGAGATATCAAAATAAATATATAATTGAATATTTGAGGTATTTATTTTTTAAATATTTATATTTCTGATTAAGTTTGAGTTTTAGATCGGCTTTTGGGATTAGTTTTTCTGTTTTCGGGTATAGCTAGTAATACACTGGATTCAAATATATTTTATACCACTCTACAAAACACATTTTTGCTATTTTTACATTCTGTATAGAGTATGGGTTCGGATTTTTTTATTTATTTGGAGTCTGATTCAGATTTCGGAATATGGATTTTATATCTAGACCTACTTTAAATAAAGAGAAAATATGTTTATATATAGTATTCATTGAAAAACTATCCCGCGGATCAAAATCTAGTCTACCATTAAAGTGATGACAGACTTTCTTAAAAATGGCAGATTTGTTTCCACGACAAAGTTATTGTCCAATTTATATAGAAAACAAATTTTTAAAAGTATGTTTGTCGAATAAGGTGGCAGAATTGTTATAAATGATAGATTTTTGTGGTCGACTTATTTTCATATGTTTGACTTATTTTCTTGTGGTAAAGTTATATAACCGACTTAAAATTGTTGGTAGAATTTTTATTTAGGTGACTGACTTTTTAATTTATGTTGTGGCAGATTTATTGACGAAAATCTGAATTTATGTAAACCAAACTTAATTTAATGTTCAATTCCGACCCGGTTACATTAATTTTGAATCTAATTTATTTTTAAGATAATTAAGATCAGAATTAGGTAAATGTTTGGTAACTATTATCATCTCTTTTTTTTAACACTAACTATCATCATCTCTTTCATCCCTTTTTTCGTTCTTATCAAGTTATCTTTTTCATGTTGGTTTAATCATTGTCTTTTTCATGTTGGTTTAATCACAGGACGTATGATCTTCACGACTTGTTAGATGTGAGATTTGACAACCTTAATGGTTCATACCGTTCTTCTGGCTCACCATTGAGATAAACTGAGAACATAACTAAAATTAAGTCAAATCCCAAGAGTTGATTTGGTTCATACTCTTGTCTTTCTGGTAGACGAAAGAATCGTTCTAAGTTTATGGAAGTGGCCAAATGCAAATAGAAAGGAACAATTATTTTCTTCTACCAG
>OVBX01005762.1:0-10040 GCA_900406325.1 Erucastrum elatum
AAAATATTCAGTTCAAAACCAAACCAAAAGTTTACAAATATAAAATTTAGGATCTGTATCGAATCCAGATATTTAGCCTCTGAATAGGATATGAAATATCCAAACTCCTTTTGAAATTCGTTAAAAATACACATACTAAATTTCCTTTGCTGAAAAAATACACGAACTTTTTAGGCTTCCTGAAAAATACACNCAACCAAAATTAGTTTGTGTATTTTTCGGGAAGCCTAAAAAATTCGTTTCAGCAAAGGAAATTAAGTTCGTGTATTTTTAAGAAATTTTCCCTTTTCCTAAAGTGCTGCTGCACAGTGCACATGATGGTGTGGTGGGCCTATCCACTAACCGCACTTGCTAACCATAGTTATCGCTTACGCAATCTTTTGGAAAATATCTTAACCCTAGTTACTACTACGTCATTTCTCTTCTATAAAATAAGGCTGCGTCTTATCATCTCAAAATCACCAACTCTCTTTCATCTCTCACACATCCTTCGATTTCTCTCTCAGAAAAAAAAATGTCAGCAGAAGTAGAGTACCGGTGCTTCGTGGGAGGGCTAGCATGGGCCACGGGAGATCAGGAGCTAGAAAGGACGTTCTCACAGTTCGGCGAAGTAATCGATTCAAAGGTCCGTTACACGAGAGATCGGATCTAGACGATGATTCCGAGTGGTTCTGATCCTCGACGGATCTGATTCCGATCTGTGTTTCTCTGTTACTTACTGTTACTAAATGTTACTTTGTTACTACTGTTACTTGCTTTGTTCCCATCGGTACGTTAATCTTCCTGTTGCTTTTACGAGCCCCTGGAGAACGTTCGATTTCTTTTTTCGCTTTTTTTTTTCAATTTAATCTTTGTATGAGATTGTTTTTGCTGATTATTGTTTTTGATTTGGTTTATGACAGATCATTAACGATCGTGAGACAGGAAGATCGAGGGGATTCGGATTCGTGACCTTCAAGGATGAGAAAGCCATGAGGGATGCTATCGAAGAGATGAACGGAAAGGAGCTCGATGGACGTACCATTACCGTCAACGAGGCTCAGTCTAGAGGTAGCGGCGGTGGTGGAGGCCGTGGTGGAGGCGGATACGGAGGAGGCCGTGGTGGAGGTGGATACGGAGGCGGCGGCGGTGGTTACGGTGACAGGCGTAGTGGAGGTTACGGATCTGGTGGTGGAGGCCGTGGTGGTGGCGGATACGGTGGTGGAGGTGGCGGCTACGGTGGTGGTGGCAGACGTGAGGGAGGTGGCTACGGAGGAGGTGACGGTGGTTACGGAGGAAGCGGTGGAGGTGGCGGTGGCTGGTAATCAACGATGAATTGGTTGTCTGCTGCTCTGTTTTCGATTTAGATTTGGTTCCGTTTCCCTCCTGTTTGTCCGGTTTGGTTCTTTGGTTTACTTTTTTGCTGTAACAGTTCGTTCGTGTCTTGTTTGCCTAAAACGAAATGTTAATTCGCACCGTGTTCACTAAATGATTAAGTTTCCTAATGTTCTTCGCTTAACTATTATGATGAGGGCAGTTATATATTTAAGCGTATGTTTAAAATTTTCAATAATTAAGAGTATTAATATTCACCAATCCCCGCTTATATTTTTTTTATTTATGATGCTCAACATAATAGTATTGATTAATTAGTATTGATAATAGTTGTTTTAAATTTAGTCGTCCAGATCTCATCTCTTTGATTTTTGATGGAGTTTAGACAGTAATATACTCCGAATATTCTCTTTCCGTTTTTATAATTATACTATTCTTGAATGTCGACATATGTTCACAAGGAAAGATATCTTCACTTAAGTGTCGCTTCTCCAAATAAAAAATGCCAAGCGAAGACCCAAACGAACTCATGCTTTCTCCATGAAATGAATACTGAATACACATGAACCTTATAACAAAACCACATAATTTTAAAGCTGTATCATCATATCTTTGCTCTTATATAGTAAAACTATTGAAAACTCCTAGTTCAAACATAAATGTGCAGTAGTAACTCTGCATTTGTTCACAAAACTTCAAAGAGTGTGCAGATTCTTCGTTTGATAACTTCTTGTGATCAAAGATTTCCGAACAAAGCAGGTTTCCGCTTCTTGTCCATAAATCATTTTCTTCAAATGAGTAGAAGTTCTTCGACATTTAATGTGCTAATGATCAAGCATTATCACAACAACAACATCCTAATTGAGCTACAACAAACAGCTTAAATCTACAAGGGAACGAAAGGTTACATCCGGATTCCTTCGTCAAATTGCACATGGACCAATTCCACTAGGTAAGGAATATAATATATCACTTGGCTTTGCAAGAAAATGCTTACCTTTTCCTTTTTTTTTCTTTCCCTACATATTATTGGAAAGCTACTGAAGCAACGTGTTTACACAAAGTCATCACTGTCTAGAAGCAACGTGTTTCAAGTATGGCCGTGTTAAGAAGAAGTATGCAAGTTGAAGCCCAAGATATTGGAATCAAATCCAACAGATCTTTACTCAAATGTAAACTTTTCATATATCACCAAAAGTAAAGATGCAAGAGTGTTCTCCCATATTGAGTAACAAGTAACAACCAATTCATTCAGATATTCTGAAAACGAATCACTGTACACAGCTAAGGAGATATTCCCACAAAGCTCAAACTTAAGTACTGTACGTGGGGATATCTGTAATTACTACCATTTTAACACCTCTTGCTCTAAGCCAAAGGTAAAGAAGAAACAAATCAAAAGACGATGAGAATATATATATACTGTGAATGAGCTACTTGCAGTCAGAATCCCATAAACTCTGGAATATATTATGCTCCCACTCCCACTTCCACTCCCACCAGCCACATGATTAAGATTCTTTTGTCTGGTTTGGACTTCTCTTCTTGTAAAGTAAGTTTTATACTCTAATTCCAAAAACTACGGTGGTCTCTTCAACTCTCACAACCAGAGGATCAATATCTCTATAACTAGGAGTAGCATAAATGCAAGTATCTCAAGAAGAGTGGATTATACAAAGAAGTGAACGGTAAAAGTAATTTAACAGTATAGCAACACAAGTTTTCAAAACCCACCAAGAAAAGTTACTGTTTAACAAACTCAAGACCAAAAATGCAAATGAATGACCAAGAAAAAAAATCGTAGTTGGCATACTTCCAACATAGGGTTGACCTTTTTCACATCACTGTACGGACATATTCGATTTCTGTATTTTGAAATGAATGACCAAAGAAAATCATAGTTGTCAATAATAATAAAGTTTGATCCCCCCAACTTTCCTATTGCGTACACTATGAAATGGTCCAGCTTCTCCCATTGATAAGAAATCTTAATAGCCAATTACTGTGATCCAGTTTATCTGCAAATGTTTTTACTGTTGAAGTCAAAGAAATAACAAGAGAATTCCCCCACTGGAGGGCAGAGTTTTCCACAAAGTAGATGAATACTGACATATAATTTTCCAAACCTTAATCTTGAACATATAGCTCATCTCCCAGCTCATTTGACATGGTCAAATAAGTTAACAACAACAGTAACGTACATAAAATGTTCCTTCATAGTTTCAAACTCAAAATGTAGTAAAGGAAAAAATAAAAACTTAGAACCAAAGTATTAGTGATTTGTTCGGATCTTTTAGATACACTGATCTCCACAATATTGGTTGATATTCTGTTTTTTTTTTGGCTTGCTGCCCGATTCCTAGTGAGACATGGACTTCCCATTCAGTTTTTGCAAGATATTTGTTTTAACACAATTGGCACTACCCAAACTCACCTAATTGCATCTTCTTCTTTATAAAGAGGGGAGCCTTCTGAAGCATAAGTGCACATATCATTCTCTTGACTTGGAATCTTCTCTCATCCATTGAGAAAAAACAATAAGAAAAATCTAAATCACAATGGCATCAAGCTCAGTGTCTTCTCACAGCTCTGGTTCGTGGACCGCTAAGCAGAACAAAGCCTTTGAGCAGGCTCTAGCAACCTATGACCAGGACACTCCTAACCGATGGCGCAATGTTGCACAAGTTGTTGGTGGAAAAACAACAGAAGAGGTAAAGAGACACTATGAACTCCTTGTGCAAGATATCAACAGCATTGAGAACGGTCTTGTCCCCTTCCCAAACTACAACACCAATGGCAGGCGCTGATTCAGGATGAAAAGAGGTATATACATTGCCCTACAGTTGACGTTTATATAGCAAAATATGCCAAAGGAAAGCTACCAAAGTTCTGTTGATCTTCGTTTAAGATACATCTGTAGAGATTTTATAACAAACGTCTCTAACTATTCACATTATTGTGTTTACATATGTAGGATGAGAAATATGAGGCTGCAGTGAATAAAGAAGATACAATGATCGATTCTTCTCTCAATCATCCATGTCAATTGCAAAATGTTGTTTACTTTCCTATTGTTTTCTCTAAAAAGCTTAGACGCTACCAAATCTCTCGACACCTCAATCTTAATCATTCAAGTTGTGTTAGGTTTATTAATTTGTAATGAAAAGTCCAACTTTAATTTTATGATGAATCGTTGTCCTTAACTATTGCGGGAAATGAAAAAGAAAGTCTCGATCACGTACTAGGAAAAATCAACCTGGGAACTCTTGCCATTTCTGAGAGTACAAAATAATGTTTTAATGGAGGAAACTCAGACATGGCGGGAAATTTGATGGTTCCTAAAGGACAGTCGCGTGGGATAGTCATCGTAACGTGCGCCGTAAGGAGCAACATAATTAATGCCACAGTTAAATTCTAAATGGTAGGCATTTTCTTCTCCAGTCTTTGCTCCGCTGGCTAGATCGCCGAAGCCAAAGAGATTGATTGATCCAAATGAAATTCATGTGTAATTCAGACTTAAATTAGTTGATGAAAATGTTAACCAGAATCAATTCTCTATCGCATTATAGAAGAAAATAAAAACAGCTTAACGGCAAAACTGATGAACATAAACAAGCTAGTGATTGACTCAAATTTTTCGAATAGCCATATATCTTGTCAAAAAGGAATTCAAAACAAGACTCTAAACAAAGCTGGGATGATCACAAAGAAAACAATCTTTAGGTATTGGTGGCACGAGTGTAGATCTGCTGGCTAGAGTGAGCAGCGACCATCCTAATGACACCTTTCGCCATTAGCTCCCTAATAGCCCTCCTTGCTAGAGACCCGTTAATCTGCGCAAACATTATCCATGTTAAGTTGTGAACACACAATAAAGAGACTACCATCTACTTAGATTGCATAGCTACACCGTTTCAAACATTGCATAAGCAAAGAAATCTCATGCAAAAAAAAATAAAAAAAGATTTGAACATCATACTTGTCTCTACCTGTATAATTGCCTTCGATGTAACAAACTATGATATAACGAAAAGAGAGACAGGAAGTAATAAATGAATAGACATACCCTCATACGGTCGGAGAGGATGGAAGGGGTGATGAGCTTGAACTTGGGAGCTTCAGTGAGTAGCTTGTCGTAAGTAGCCTGATCAAACAACACCATGTTGTTCACCTTCTCCTTTTGCTTTCCCTTGCTCCACTTCTGTTTTTTTTTAAACACAACAAAACAACAATTAAACACAAATGATGATGAAAATGAAACAACAAATACAGAGCTTAATAATCAAGTACATTTCGAGATACATTAAGTTCGACATTCAGACATTTGATAGATACAAGCAGACACCCCCCCAAAATCTAACTCAAACACAACTAGATTGCATCAATCATTTTCTTTGGCTTCAACAAAAGCAATCCAAAAGTATTTCAAAATGTTAACAGCTTAACTAAAACACAGTTAACATAACGATAAGAACCACACATTCACAAATGTAAGAAAACAATATGTTTCGTGAGGGGGAAACGAACCTTCTTCTTCTGCTTTCCACCTCCGGATTTGGCAGGCTTAGATGACGGCGGCGGAACCTTATCCTTCTTCGGCGCCTGTAACAAGCAACACGAATAAAACGATTCATACGATATAAACAGATCTGCTTAAACACAGACAGAGAGATGAAACATAGAGATACCATGTTGAATTGAATTGGACGGAGGTGTAGCGAACGGCGATTAGAGGAGCTGAAAGATGACAGGGAGTCTCAAGGTAGACACACGAATTAGGGTTTGGTCTCTCTTATAATCCATCTCTAAGATCTCAGCTTAATCTATACGGGCCGTTATCATAAAGTTGAAGCCCACATTATGTTCTTTCTTCTCAACTGAGGCCTTTGAACACTTGTGTGACACGTGCGTAGCTCAGATCCATCTTAAAACTTACTCATTCTTGTCTCTTCCACTTACCAAAATTCTGACATCTATTTGCAGAGATCAATCCCAATCTCTTCCTGCCTTTTCTGCTCCACCAACACTTTTTTTTGGTAAGTCTCTGTGTTTCCTCCTCTCTTGATTATTTATGTACAGCTTCTCGAATCTAATATATTTTTTTTTGATATATTTTCTTTCCCATCGCAAAGTTAAAAAGGTTTCCAATTCTATTTTCATTTCCTGAATTACTCCAATTTTTTCTAAGATCTGTAATCAGATTTGAATCATGATATTCCCTTTTCGCATTTCTACATGTCTGTTTATTTTATTTTGCTGCTTATTGAATCTCTGATACGTTTCCGTATATCCATCCTTCCTTTTAAGATCGAGTTTGAGGAGGAGGAATGGTGAAGGAGAGTGAGTATTACGACGTTTTAGGCGTCAAGACTGATGCCTCAGCTGCTGACATTAAGAAAGCTTATTATATCAAAGTAATGACTCTTCCTCCTTCTCTTCTCTTGTGCTCTATCTTATTATTATATCACGATCATTTTGAGTAGTTTTTTTAAGGTAGATTGTTACACATCATTCATAAGATTCGTACCATTTGGTAATAGAAACACTATGTCGATACCACA
Source organism: Erucastrum elatum (assembly GCA_900406325.1). NCBI lineage: Eukaryota > Viridiplantae > Streptophyta > Magnoliopsida > Brassicales > Brassicaceae > Erucastrum > Erucastrum elatum. The sequence continues at coordinate 6,876 of OVBX01005762.1, forward strand.
TCATATATATAAAAAGAATTCCAAATTTGGAAACTTTTGGTTTTTGATTAATAAGATCATTTTCTTATTCTTTTTTTTGGGCAGGCAAGGCAAGTTCATCCAGACAAGAACCCTAATGATCCTCAAGCTGCTAAAAACTTTCAGGTGAGAATAATAATCATATCATGAGACAGAAATGCTAACTTATTTAAGTTTGCTTCATCACTTCACTAGGGTTATTAACGAATGTTTGTTTAAATTACTCCTCATCACTCTTGAATACTTACGCTCCTCATGTGATGTGAATGAAGGTACTAGGTGAAGCTTACCAGGTTCTTAGCGATCCCCAGAAGCGTACTGCCTATGATAACTATGGCAAAGAAGGTGTTCAACAGTAAGTTTAGAATGTGACTGGTGTTGATGCTTAGTTGCTATTGCTATAATAATTGTCTTTTGTTTTTGCAGGGATGCAATGGTTGATCCTGCAGCTGTGTTTGGCATGCTCTTTGGGAGCGAGTTGTTTGAGGACTACATTGGCCAACTTGCTCTTGCTTCTATTGCATCGCTCGACGCTGAAGTAGAATCATATGAGCCCGACATTAGGAAAAAAATGCTTCAAGACAAGATCAAAGTACACCTTCTTTTCCTTTTCTCTTTTGGACTGTTTTCTTCTTACGACCTGATTGACGGTGTTATAATACTTGTGAAATCGTGTGCAGGCGATGCAAAAGGAAAGGGTAGACAAGCTTGTCACTTCACTGAAGAACAAACTCGAACCCTTCGTGGAAGGAGAAACCGATAAATTTGTGAATTGGGCTACCGCTGAGGCAAGGCGACTCTCAACTGCTGGTAATCATAATCCTTTCTCAACCTCCCTGTAATAAGTTCTGTTTATTTCTGCAGCTCCTCAGTCAATGAAAAGCACAAACTTTCAGGTTTTGGGGAAGCAATGCTGCACACTGTGGGTTACATTTACACTAGAAAAGCTGCGAAAGAACTCGGGAAGGACAAACGTCTCATGAAAGTACCCTTCTTAGCTGAATGGGTGCGTGACAAAGGCCACCTGATCAAATCTCAAGTGATGGCTGCTTCTGGTAAAACAATCTTTTTAAAATTGAGCTTTCTTTTGGCTTCCGGGTAAACCAAAAAAAAAAGATCCTTTGTTTTCTTCTCGTAGGTGCGGTTTCGTTGCTTGTGTTGCAAGACGAAGTGAGCAAGCTGAACCAGGGAGAGAACAAAGAGGAGCATATTCAGAAGGCGATTGAAGCTAAAAAAGATGCAATGCTTCAGTCACTTTGGCAAATCAATGTGCTTGACATCGAATCAACCTTATCTCGTGTCTGCCAAGCGGTATGTGATTTGGGTCTATAGTGCAACGATGATCCTATTATTACAAACATCATATCATTCCATTATTTCCATTGCTCCCTCAGGTGCTTAAAGATCCGAGTGTTTCAAAAGATGTTCTTCGAACTAGAGCAAGAGGTTTGAGGAAGCTCGGAAACATTTTCCAGGTGACCCATTAAGCCATCTTACAACAATAAAAAGTGTTTAGTACTCTCTAACATAACAGAGACTGAAACACTTTGCTTCTTCTTACAGGGTTCTAAGAAACCCNCTATTATTACAAACATCATATCATTCCATTATTTCTATTGCTCCCTCAGGTGCTTAAAGATCCGAGTGTTTCAAAAGATGTTCTTCGAACTAGAGCAAGAGGTTTGAGGAAGCTCGGAACCATTTTCCAGGTGAACCATTAAGCCATCTTACAACGATAAAAAGTATTTACTCTCTAACATAACAGAGACTGAAACACTTTGCTTCTTCTTACAGGGTTCTAAGAAACCCTACTCTAGAGAAAATAGCTTGCGCCACGAAGATTCCACTGTGAAACTTGACGCCGGAGATTCCTCGAAACCGGCGAGTTAAACCAAAGTTCGAGTCTCGCAGTTCGAACCCACAAACTGATCGTTTATTTGAATGTATTTAATGTTTATGTGAAGTGATGGTTTCGTCTTTAAATTCCCTTTTCTTTATTGAATCTTTTACCTTCCGTGTTGGCTTCATAAAACTCCAGGTCGCGTGTTCTGTAAGGTACTGTTACATCGTGGACATGGTTTTTTCGTGTTTTTTATAAGTTTGGCCCCTCGAATATAATAAATTTTTTACTTTGGAATATATATATAGTTTTTGTGTTGTAAACGGCCCCACTCTACCGACGTCAGTAGGGAAAGTTGGCGGTTANGAATATATAGTTTTTGTGTTGTAAACGGCCCCACTCTACCGACGTCAGTAGGGAAAGTTGGCGGTTAATTATTCGTTCTCCCCTCCGTTATTTNGTTAATTATTCGTTCTCCCCTCCGTTATTTTGTCTTTAAACGTGACTTGGCTTGGCTCTACTCACCACCGTAAGTCACTTGAATTACGCCAACTCTGACGGTGTCACTGTCGCAACACCACAAGGCACTTAACCATCTTTTTTGACAAAACCGAACCGATTTATCTTGGTCCAATCATGGTGAATTGGTATTGTAGTACTTTTCGGTATGATAAGCGCATTAAGTGGTAGAATTTAGTGAAGGATAGGTGGAGATTTGTTGAAAATGAATGGAGCTACCTCGGTTTAGTTTGATTGGGTTTCTGACTATTTGGTACGGTTTTGGGTATTTAATATCAGAACAGAAACACGAACCGGAATGTAACGGCGTGAAATAAAGGAACAGTGAGAAAAGGAGACGACTCGTATTCATCTCTTTCCCTCTCTCTATCTGAGAAGGAACAAAAGCAAAGCCCTCTCGAATCATCGTAGTGCTAAACGGAGCCTCTCCGTGTTATTTTTGTTCATCTTCGTCTTCTCCGGCGACGTTCAAGGACTCCTGGGAGCAGGTTCGCTCACTGGGACTCTCTCTCTCTCACTTAGCAACTGTTTGATTGTTGTTTTGGTATCCTTTTGTTTCTTTCGGGAATTTGATTTTTGATTTTAGGGGGGTTTTTGGTTTGTATTTTGAGTAATCGGATTGCAGATTTTATGGCCTTAATATCGGATCTGTTTTGATGCTAATTATAACCACCACTTACTTTAGGTTCAGTTCAATTACTTTTTTTAATCGGATTCCCTTCTTTTTCTTTTTTAGTTTTGGGATTTTGTTTTAGTGAAGAGAGAGTCATGGTGGAAGTTGAGTGATT
>OVBX01005763.1:0-12653 GCA_900406325.1 Erucastrum elatum
CACCACGTTCCTCACCGGCTCCAATCAGAGTCTTCGAAGAACGGTCCTGCAAAACACAAATAGTGTCTGTAAATAGTGCAAAGCAATTCGAATGTCTTAACAACTTTGACACTGAAATAAGCGTGCAATCCAATTTGGGTACTAAAAGCACGTCTTTCAGTGATATACGATCAGTGAGAATCATATCTCCCATCTGAACAGATGTGGATCTCCCTCCATCTGCAAATCCCACTACACACGGCTGTGTGTGTCTCAAGTTCACTAGAAACGCCTTGTTTCCAGTCATATGGTGTGATGCACCTGAGTCGATAATAACATCTCCTATATGCTTACCAGAAAGCTTCTCAGCTTGACTTCCAGACCTTCCATCGTTGATAATCTGAGTTATCGCCTTCCACTGTTCTGGTGTCAGATCAGAAGCTCCGGACCCGTTCGAAGTTGTCGCATGAGCAGTGTTTGCTACACGCCCCGTTGCTCCCCCACGACCATAACTACTACTTGAACCTCCTCGTCCGTTACCTCTGCCTGCACCCCTTCCTCTTCGATCATTCATCCACTCTGGATATCCTATTAACTGCCAGCAGTTGTTCTTCTCATGACCAGTTTTGCCACAATTCGAACAAACTCTGTCTTTGAAACGGCTCCCATATCCTCCATTGAAGTTGTCAGTACGTGATGCAGAACCATTAGTATCACGACTTTCACTTCTCGATCTTGAGTCACCTTCATCTTTCACATCTTTTCTGCTAACAAATCCAACGGCTTCTTGGTGTGCCACCTCTCTGGATTTTGCAGTGTTCATCCTTGCTTCTTCTCTGATCACCTTAGCATATGCTTTACCAAGATCAGGTAACTCGTCTGCCTCTATGATAGCTGTTACTACATTACCAAAACGAGAATCATCCAGCCCCATGATGAACTGATGTACACGTTCATCCTCTCTTTCCCTCTCATACACAGCTGCTGCGGAGCAGCTACAAGCAGGAGGTGGTTTATACGTCTGAAGTTCCTCCCACATCATTGCAAGTCTACCATAGTAGTCTATCACAGGCTGTCCGTTCTGCCTACATGAAGCTAGTTGCTCCATCAACTGGTGTACTCGAACTTTATTCCCAACTTCAAATCTCTTCTTCAAGTTGTCCCATAATTTTTGTGCTTCGGTTATGAATGTCACGGTAGATCTGACCCTCGGTTCTATGGAAGATCGAATCCACCCTACTATCATTGAGTTAACACTCAACCATGCCTCCAATTCACTGCTATCCTCTTTCGGTTTAGGCAGTGTTCCATCGATGAAACCCCACTTCTTCTTCGCTCTCAAGGCATTACCCATCTCCATTGCCCACTCATTATAATTATCACCTTTCAACTGAACAGATGTAATGAGGGCACCAGGATTGTCTGAGGAAAACAGAGCATACGGTGAATTCCCCAGTACTTCATTCGATTTCACCATAACTTGCTTTGAATCATCACCCATGATGTTACTTGTTTGTCACGCAAACGATAAAGAATTAATTTGATCACAGCTCTGATACCATGTAAGTTTGTAGAACTGCTTGATCTTATTCATTCTCATACGTGAAACATATATACAACTTCCTACACCGTCATATGATGTGGATAACTACACAACTAATTACATATTTATCACTTAAGATATAACATCTTTATCTATAATATCATCTTTATCTCTTCCTCCAATACATGTATTACTTCAAAGTTTGGTTAACCACGACTTGATCCGAGCAGCAACTTGAAGTGATTTAAAAAAAATGTAGATTTTGTTTATGTAGTTTGAGAACAACTATAAAGAAAAAGAATTAAAATTGTAAATTTTCACAAAAGAAAATGAATTTTTGTAAGATTTACAAAAAAATATTTGTAAATTTTGAAAACGATATATGAGAACCTGACTTTAAAAATTTTTTTTTTTTGAAACACAGACTTTAAAAATAGTTATATAAATATTTTGTTTAATAATTATTTGTAATAACTTTGTCCATATATTATTATATATCGTGCTGTATACTTTATTATATATGTTTATATAATACTGATTCTAGTGAAAGGAGGGAATAAAACTCTGGAAAGAAAGAATGAGGGTTTTTAAGAAGAAACTAATGTTGAGGAATCAGCCATGGAAGAAGAACAATAAGAGAAGAAGACGAGAGAGATCCAGAGATGATAAACCACAACCAAATCATATTCCTATTGATCTAACCGTGGAGATACTCTCAAGACTTCCTGCAAAATCAATCATGAGATATCAATGCGTCTCGAAGTTGTGGTCTTCTATTACCAGACTTCCAAGTTTTATCAACTCATTCACTACTCGGTCCTCTGCACGTCTTCTGCTAACCTTCGAATTTCACAAAAAGCAACTAGTTTTCTCGTTTCCTCAAAACCAGAACACTGACGGGTCTTATTCTCCGGTATACAGTTATCACATGGAAAACACTAGTTATGATCGCTATCTGCAATGGGAGAGCGTCCAGGGCTTGATTTTATTATACGGATTAAAGATTTGGAACCCAAGCTTGGGCCGGGTTTTAACCTTGCCACGTCCCAAAGAGCACACCCCTATCTCTCTTTATACTCGTAAGTCTTATTTAGGTTACGATCCATTGGAGGGTAAACACAAAGTACTATCTTTATATTATGGAAGTAATTTTGTAAAGCCTATTATTTTTACATTGGGAGCTCAAGAATCATGGAGAACAGTAACCAGATGTATTCCTATGCATTCCCCAACTGTAAGAGGACTTAGGGGATGCTTCAATGGAGTTCTATATTTTCAAGCTAGAGTTGATGATCATGATATAATAATGAGCTTTGATGTCAAATCTGAAAGCTTCGGTCTTATAAAATATCCAGAGTGTTCTCCTTTTCGATGGTTGCATGATATGATTCCATATGAGGGAAGTCTAGCCTTATTTGCTCATGACTTTCACTTTGGTACTGGTGAATTATATATATTGAAAGATGCAGATGGACACAAATGGACGCGTCAATGTTTTCCTGGTGTACGGTTTAAGATCGGATGGAGGAATAATATGCATTTTAAGGGTATTACTGATGCTGGTGAGCTTGTTTTTGCACCAGGAAGTTTTGTTGACTCTTTTTATATTCTTTATTTCGATCCTAGGAGAAACAGCACTAGACAAGCCTTCTTTGAAGGATTTATGGATGATGAGTTTAGACGCAGTGATAATGGAGTTCCTGACTACCGAACATGTATAAATGTTTTCCCAAATCACATGGAGAGTCTCGTGTCTTTGTAATGCAGCGCCTTCTTTTAATTGCTCAATACGTTTCAATGTTTTTGTTTTCAGTGACATTAAATGGTCTTTACGGAACTATGTTTCGATTATGCTTTTTGACTTTCGTTGTGATTTCTTTCTTTTTTATTGAAATAACATTCTTTCAAAAAAAAAAAAAGATTAAACCAAACCTCCATTGCATATCTGCTGCAATTCATTCTCCAAAATGTTGAGATTTATTTTCAACATTCTTCTCAATGAACATAGCCTTCTGTCGAGCAGTATTCTGTTGCTCACCATGCTTCGGACATTCTTATCTCCTGCTATATTGAGTGCATAGAAAGGTTGAGAACGTACCAAAGAGGAAACAAAGTGTTTTTTCATACGAATTGTCCACGAGAATGTCCATGATATTGCTCCAACTAGCTGTTTAATCTTATCTGACCCACGATGATGCAGCGACGAGTGATCCCACCGTGTAGTTGCACTCGGAAAGCACTACTAGAGAAGCCTTGTTTGAGGGAATATTGGGTACTGAGTTTAGACGTCGTTATGGACTTGTTTAGTTACCGTATATACAATAGTAGTGTCTTTCCAAATCACACCGAGACTCTTGTGTCTTTCTTTTTTTTTTTTTGGTAGGAAACTGGGGGAGAAAACTCCCAGGAATTAATTCAAACTAAACTCCAGCTTACAAACGAATGTGCCGTGGTCTTAAAGATCCATCGACATCATCTTGTAAAATACTAACAACATCCAAAGGTGTAACATCTAGTCTATGAAAACCAAACGGAAAAGAGAATGCAAGGTTAGCCAAACCATCAGCTAAGCGGTTTGCTTCCCTATACACGTGCACAAATCGGACCAACCAGTCCCTTGTTAAAAAGCCATGGCACAGACGTACCAGGAACGATAGTGGATGAGCATCTCCGATCCCAACTGTGAGAAACTCTACCACTATCTTAGAATCCACTTCCACCTCCAATCTACTAATACCCTTTTCCCATGCCGTCACCAGTCCATAATAAACTCCCCACAACTCTGCCAACGGAGCACTGCACCTTCCTATGTTGATCGCAAAGCCCCCACACCACTCTCCATCACCATTCCTTAGTACTCCCCCTGCAGATGCCAAACCCGGGTTACCATGTGAAGCCCCATCTGTATTTAACTTCATCCACCCCACTCGAGGAGGCTTCCATCCGATCATCACTTCTGTGCTTTCTCTAGTCTTCACGTTTCCCTCCTCCACCCCCTTCGCTTTCATAACTTCTATAGCCAAATTCTGTAGAAATTTAACTCTATCTCTCCAAAGCCTAGTTTCTCCAAACACATTCCCACACCTCCATTTCCAACCCCACCATACAGCCAAAGCAAACATTGTAGCCCAAGGCGCTCCACACCCCGTATGCGTGTCACTCAAGTTCCCATAAATCCACTGAAATAGCGACCTCGAAAAGAAGGCATGTTTTTTCGCAGCTGGGACGAATCGATTCCAAATGCTTGCCATAGCAGGACAGTCTCTGAGTACGTGTAAAGTCGTTTCAATCCCACCTCTACATACTTGACAAACATCTGTTCCGCTTAAATGTCTTCTAAACCTCTCTGCGTTTGTCATTATTGCTTGATTCCCAACAAGCCAAAGAAAGATTCTCACTCTCTCAGGTGCCACCACCCTCCATATTTTCCGAAAGAAGCTCTCCATATGTGGTCTTGGAGTTTCATCCCGTGTGATCAAGTCATACGCTGACTTAACTGAAAACATCCCATTCTTCGTCTCTCCCCAGCTTAACCGGTCCTGAGCCCCAGTCACAGTGTCCACCACCACCGCCGCAAGTTCGAGTCTTATCTCCTCAGTGACATAAGGAGCAATTCTCGATAGATCCCAGCCTCCCCCGTCGATCCATAGGTCTCTCACAGTCATATCTTCGTATCCCTCCGGTAGATTGTCGATCACCTCCATCCTGAGAGTATGTCCCGACAGCCACCTGTCAGTCCAGAATTTGATTCTCCGTCCATTGCCAATGACCCAGGTGTGACCAACAGCCACCACCTCTCTGATTCCCAACGTTACACTTCTCCAAGTAGATGAGACTTTCTTTCCCACAACCCTCCAAGTCGGGTCATGAATGTCGCCTACTACGTATTTGCTACGCAGTACTTTAGCCCATAGGCTTTCCTTATCATGCAGCAAACGCCAACCCACTTTGGCTATTAGCGCTTTATTCATATGCTTCGAACTTTTGATCCCAAGACCCCCATCAGATTTGGGTTTGCACAATTTATCCCATGAGACAAGATGTTGGCCATTCCCCCACACAAAACTCCTTGATAAACTGTCAAGCTTGTCAAGTGTACTCGCAGGAAGGCAGATCGTGCTCATAGAGTGAATTGGTATCGATGATAGTACCGCCTTCGTTAGAGTTACCCTTCCTGCGAGGCTAAGGGTTTGCTTCTTCCATCCTGACAATCTTGAAGCAACTTTTTCAAGTATCTCCTCAAAAGTATCTTTATTAATTCTCTTCTGCAGTATTGGCATCCCCAAGTATTTACCTAGGTCTCTTGTAGATGCAATACCGCTCGCCCTGCTGATGCGATCTCCTCTTTCTCTCGTCACATTACTAGAGAAGAAAATTTTAGACTTAGGTAGACTCACTTTCTGTCCAGAGGCCTTGCAAAACTTTTCTAACACGCCTCTTATAACTCTTACTTGCGCCACAGATGCCTCCGCAAAAAGAATCAAATCATCTGCAAAGCAGATATGTGAGAGCTTCGGTCCTCCTCTTGACAAGCTAATAGGTTTCCATTTCTTCTCCATTACAGATCCATCTATCAGATGACAAAGTCTCTCCATGCACAGAACAAACAGATACGGTGACAAAGGGTCTCCTTGTCGAAGCCCTCTGGACGGTTTAAACGACTCTGATTTCTCTCCATTCCAAAGAATACTCATCGCAGGTCCTGCAACACATTCCATTATTCTCACAACCCAATTCTCTGACAAGCCAGCTGCCCTTAGCGTGTCCTCCAGGAAGTCCCAGCGCAGTCTATCATACGCTTTCTCCAAATCCAGTTTTAAAATCATCCATCCTTTTTGTCCCTTCTTCCTCCGCATGGAGTGGACAGCTTCTTGAACGACTACTATATTATCAGCACTGAGTCTTCCCGGAATGAAGCTGGACTGAGCAGGGCCAATCAACTTATTCATCATACCTTTCAATCTCCCTACCATGGCCTTCGTAATAATTTTGAACAGCACATTACAAAGGCTGATCGGGCGAAACTGGGTAATGCTCTCTGGTTTTAATACTTTCGGGATTAAAACAACAAGTGCATCGTTGGTTCCTTCTGGTAGCTTCCCCGTCTCGAAAAATAAGAGAACAAATCTAACCACCGAAGCACCTACCGTGTCCCAACAACGTTGGTAGAAAACTGGTTGGAATCCATCAGGTCCGGGCGCCTTGAAGCTTCCCATATCTCTTACAGCCCTCTCAACCTCCTCGGCAGAGAACGTCTTGTTAAGAATAGCATGATCCTGACTCGTAAGGCTCACAAATCCCCTCCTTGGTAAGTCTTGAGGTGCATTATCCACATTCTCCAGAGAATAGAGCTTAGTGAAGTAATTAACCGCAAGTTCCTCAAGCTCGCGAGCATCAGAGATCCATTTATTCTCATCGTTCATCAACATCTCAACTCTGTTCCGTCTCCTCCTGATAATCGTCGACATGTGGAAAAACTTTGTATTTCTGTCTCCATGCACCACCCATTTTTCTCGTGACTTTTGAAACCAGATAATCTCTTCTTGTTCCAAAACAATCTCGAACTCTTTAAGTAGCTCCCCCTCTTTCTCTAACAACTCTTCTGTATGATTTCTCTCAATTTGCTTCTGTATTTTTGTGATCTCCATAACCAATGTCTCTTTCTTCTTCTGAACATTGCCAAAAACTTCTTTATTCCACTGTCTCAGGTTCACCTCTAACTGCATTAAAGCTTCCCTCGTGTCTATATCTCTATTCCATGAAGCTAATAACAGGTCTTTGAATTCATTATGCTGCAACCATGCCGCCTCAAATCGGAATGGGCGTCTACACGCGTTACCTTGTACCTTAGGTGTAAGCTGCAGATACAACGGGGCATGATCTGAAGCCAAGAACGGTAGATGAGAAATTCTTGCCTCCTGCCATTTAAGTCTAGACTGAGCACAGCATAACACTCTATCTAATCTCTTGGCTACAAACGTCCTCTCTGTTTTACCTCTCTTCCAAGTAAATTGATTGCCACAGAAGCCCATGTCTATCAATGACATCTCGTTTATCCAGTCTCCAAACGTTAAAGAGTCCTCAGATAATCTCCCATTGCCACCGCTTCTCTCATCCACTCTCACAATTGTGTTAAAGTCCCCACCAACAAAAACTGGTCCAACAATGTTGCTGATCACCTCTCCCAGTGTAGTCCATAAGCCTCTCCGTCGACTAGGCGTAGGTGCAGCGTATACTGCGATCAAATTGATCATCTCTGCCCCACTTCCGACACGCGCATGAATAAATTGATCAGAAGATTCGACTACCTCCACCTGTCCTATCTCCGATCTCCATAACAGCCACAATCCACCACTTTGGCCACTCGCATCCACTCTTGTGTCTTTCTAAACCAGTGCCTTCGTCGTTAATACTCTCCTTGTTTGGTTTTCAAATTTTTATATATCGTCCCTAAAAGAAAATTTATTATTTGTAAAGTTTACAAAAATATTTGTGGATGTGAAGTTTTTTACGGAAAAAATTATTTGTAATATATTTGTCGATATGATATTATATATCGTGCCGTCTACGTTATTTTATATATACGAAAGATTATATATATATATATATGGCTGAACCCTAAATACTGTATAATATGATTCTAGTAAAAAGGGGGGGGGGAGTAACACTCTGGAAAGAAAGAATGAGGGTTTTTAAAAAGAAAGTATTGTTGAGGAATCAGCCATGGAAGAACAAGAAGAGAAGAAGACGGGAGAGATCGAGAGATGATATTGATAGATCACAGCCAAACCATATTCCTCTTGATCTAACCTTGGATATCATCTCAAGGCTTCCTGCCAAATCAATCGTGAGATATCAATGTGTCTCGAAGCTGTGGTCTTCTTTCATCACGCTTCCCAGTTTTATCAACTCCTTCATGTCTCGGTCCTCATCACAGCCACCGCGTCTTCTGCTCACCTTCACACGACAAAAGAAGCACTTTGTTTTCTCGTTTCCTCAAAACAAGAACCCTGAAGGGTCTTATTCTCTAGTGTACAGTTATCATATGAAAGACACTTATTATGATAATTATATGCGAGAGAGCGTCCATGGTTTGATTTTGCTATATGGATTCCGGATTTGGAACCCAAGCTTGCGTCGGATTTTATCCTTACCATATTTCCAAGAGCACATCCCGAGCTCGCTCTGTAATAGTAGATATTATTTATGTTATGATCCATTGGAGGGTAAACACAAAGTAGTGTGCTTATATTATGGAAGTAATTATGTACAGCCTCTGATTCTTACATTGGGAGCTCAAGAATCATGGAGATTAATAACCAAAGGATGTTTCCCTGTGCATCCCCCAACTGACGGAGGATATGGGCGTTGCTTCAATGGGATTCTGTATTATGAAGCTAGAGTTGATCATCAATATATAATAATGAGCTTTGATGTCAGATCTGAAAGCTTTCGTCCTATAAAATATCCAGAGTGTTCTCCTTTTCGATGGTTGCATAATATGATACCTTATGAGGGAAGTCTAGCCTTACTTGCTTATAACTTTCCCTTTGATACTTGTGAAATATATATTTTGAAAGATGCAGATGGAAACGAATGGACGCGTCAATGTTTGCCTCCTGTACGTTTTAAGAGCGAGTGGAGGATATATATGGAATTCAAGGGTATTACTGACGCTGGTGAGCTTGTTTTTGCACCAAGAAGTTTTGTTGACTCGTTTTATATTCTATATTTCGATCCAAGGAGAAACAGTGCTCGAGAAGCCTTCTTTGAAGGGTTTATGGGTGATGAATTTAGACCCAGTGATCATGGAGTTCTTAACGACCGAACAGACTGTACGGGTGTTTTCGCAAACCACATGGAGAGTCTGGTGTCTTTGTAGTGCAGCGCCTTCTCTCGCTCAATGCTCTTCAATGTTACTGTTTTCTGACTTTTGTTGTGATTTTTTTTTGTTGAAAAAATGTAACGTTTATTTCAATCAAAAACATTACAATAGATGTGCCATTTGTTTAGAAGATCAAACACAAGAAAAATTGTCGTGCTTTTTCCCTACTTCCTCGATGCAAACCAAGCCTCCATTGCATCTTGATCTTTGCTGCGATTTATTCTCCAAGATGTTGAGATTTCATTCCTTTCTCACTGAACTTAGCCATATGTTGACATACTTCGATACTGTACAAATAACCAAATCATTAAAAAATCTCACCACACTCCATCCTACGAAAATCAAAATGTTGCAAGAACCAAATATGAGATCATGGGTTATGTTTTAATATTTTAAGTATTACTGGTGTTTTGAGTATAGTTTAATTCTTTAAAAATTTATTTATGACTATTTATATATATATTTCAAGTATTTTGAACAACCTAAAAAGTATCATGTATATGTTTGATTTTTTTAATATACATTAAATCTATAAGTAATTAATATATAGGTATATTAATTTATATTAGATACGTTCGGGTACTCGAAATATTTTGGTTTGTATCAGGTTCGGTTTTGATTCTTTAAATACAAAAAAATTGAACTTGATCGGATATTTAATCAAATTTTGGTTCGGGTTTGTTACTAACTACTATTGCCCAATAGAGAGGACAAGATAATAGTGACCAATGCCCAATTTCAAGTAAAATTCGACCCAGCTTAGCCCAACTTATATATATATATGAGATAAAATACCGCAAGTCAGCCACCACCTAGATTATCGGTTGTCTCGTACTGCACACGATTAGATCCGAGATTTTTTTTTTGAGAGATTTCAAAGGGCTTGTGTAGGTTTGTTTGGAAATGTATGGCTAACAAAGAATCAAGTGAGCTGGGGAATTTACCAATATCCCCAATGCGGGTCCAAACGTGTGAAACTACAGGAGAGCGGCTACGGGGACTGGTACGGGATCCCCGCCCGAGATTGCGTGAACTGGACTATGTAAGTACTATTCCTTTTAAGATATGGTTTTGAATTCATGGTCGTTTTACTTTTGGATGATTTGTGAGTCTCACAGAATAACTTAATTTTTTTTGTTAGGGTTTTGATCTGTATTTCGGTAAAAGTCTGCCTACGTTTGTTCCGTGTACTTTGAGTCAAAAAAATATGCTTTCGATCTCTATGGTAGGATGGGACTCCAATACTACAATCTTGAGAAGGTAAAACTAACTGATTTCATTAATCATCACTTATTCCCTAATGTCTTTTTTTTGTTTCTGAATTTTTCGGTTTTGTTTGTCTTCCTGTTTTGACAGGGAACAAACTTAAAGTTTGTTCGCGTGGAAAAATATAGTGCCAAGGCCACTTCGCACTTCAACCTCTACATAACTTTGGAGGCAACCGATCCGGCCACTGGCAATGTCTGCTTTTTTCAGACTCATTTTCGCGATGCAACTCGCCGCACTTCGAAGGGGGAAGGGGGCTAGGATTACCTGGTTAACCCTAGCCTCCAGAATCAGACAAAATCGTAAGATTTCTTCTTTGGCCCCAAGTTATGGATAACTCTTTTTTTTTTTTTGTAAGAAAGTGTATATTTACAAGACTTACCGTTTTCTGTCATCAGATAACGGGCCTATAAATGATATATGGGACAAGAACACACCTAGAATAAATGAGTTCTACAAAGCTTCAATGCCCAAATGGTTTTCTGATTAAGCCTTGGAACGTGACAGTAAAAAGTTTTACGTGGTAATAACATCAGATGATCTATTAATGGAGTTTTTTTTTTTGACTTGTATATGTTTCAGTTAGTAACACCAAGGGTTGGTATCATTCATTTCCTTTGCAGGTGCCAGAATCAGAGCTGCATGACAATGACTGGCTTCAACTTCTCATGGAAATCGCCTTCTTCTCCAAAGCAGATCGTGTATGTACTTTCTTCTTCTTTTTTTTAATGCAATTTTTTTGTCCTCGAAACTTGTTGTTCTCTTACACAATGTAACTGCAGCGTTTGGATGCTTACCTACCCTTGGAGCTCAACAGTGTTGTTGTGGAAACTTTGGAAGATGAGCCGAGTGAGAAGCTCAGAGCTGATAACGCAATCTTCTACATTAGTTACAAGTGTTGCTCTGATCCTTCAACGCCTTTGGCTGGTGATCACTGTGCCGTAGTAAGGAAGACCATGGATGGCAAACCAGGCCACATGTGTGTTGAGGTTGCTCTTACCAAAGAACAAGAATATGAACAAGAGTAATCTATCTGCCTTGTTATCTTCTGTCATCAGTTTATAACCTCACCACACTCCATCCTACGGAAATCAAAATGTTGCAAGAACCAAATATGAGATCATGGGTTATGTTTTAATATTTCTCATTGTCCGATTCAAGCTTTTTGTTTCCTCATTATAACTTACATTATATGATTATATATCCCAAAACTTTTTCTCAAACTCTGATTACATTTTACACAAAACCAAACAACTGAAAAATGTACTATTAGGACATCTCCACCAGTACACAATAATTTTCTCTTTATTTCATTGGATTTTTTTTCCGTTTTTGGAGTTAAAAATCAATATTATTCTATATTTCACTTTATCATAAAGTCATTGAAACAAATTCAACTGTATAATAAAATTATTTTTATTTAGAGTGAAATACAGAGAAAATTATTGTGTATCACTGGATATGATTTTAGTATTTATACATATATGCACACTGCCAATGTAAACCATGATGATTCTTTTGTCTTCCCAATTTCGGACCTTCTGAATGAGATAGAGACTTCAGAAAAGGCAAAACGTCTCTTTCTCTCTCTCTGTCTCGGCATTTGCGTAGGGTTTAAACTCTGAAACCCCAAAAACCTCTCCTCTCTCTCTCTCTCTCTCTCTCTCTCTCTCTCTGCTTCGAATCGAATCATGCGAAGATTCAATTCGGTTCGCTTCCTTCCTTCTTCTTCATCACTCTCCCCGATTCCGCTAGAGAGAGCTCAATCGTGTGTTAATCTATTCCTTATCCTTTTCCTCTGTAGGTTCTGCGGAGTTTACAGGCGCGACGAACATTTGACTCCGCTCTCGGATTGCGACCAGGTAATCGATAAGTCCTTAGAGTCATATTCTCTCGTCGGTGATCATGATTTGTGCTTGTTTCAATTACACATTGCTCTTCGAGATTGATGGCCTTATCTGAGCTGATTTAGGGTTTACG
>OVBX01005764.1:0-12652 GCA_900406325.1 Erucastrum elatum
CATTACATGTCCACGTGAATATCAAGTGATCTCTTAAGTTCTTACATGTTTCAAAAGCTAGCCTTTGTCCTGAGAAGATGAAGGAGAGGACGTCTGAATCGATTTCCGGTGGAAACCACCGCCACAACGATCTATCAAACTACATCTTCAAAGCTACCTCGAATGCCACTCATCTGAATCATCTCCGTGCTCCATAGACCTCGCCAAGATCCAATATTTCCTCGCCTCTTCTTCTTCCTCCGGCGCCTCTTCTTGCTGCGTGGGAGTGTTTAGGTGTGAGGCTTCATGTGAGAATACGCTTGCTTGTGGTAAACATGTATGCAAGAGGGGCTGTCACTCTGGAGAATGTGGGTTATGTCCGTATCAGGGGAAAGAGGAGCTGTCCCTGTGGGAAGAAGTTCTACCAAGGCTTGTCTTGTGAAGTTGTGATGTTGCGGAGCCTTTGTGTCGCGGGACTTGTGATAAAGTTCTTGGTTGTGGCTACCATAGGTGTCCAGAGAGGTGTCACCATGGCCTGTGTCTTGAGAGTTGCAGGATTGTGGTTACTAAGTCTTGCAGATGTGGAGGAACGAAAAAACAGGTGAAAGAGAGTTTTTTTCTTTACCATTAATGTTTTGGAATCTGTGAACTTAATTGTTTGATGGAAAGATTGTATTTTGGGTGAATAAATATAGAGTAGGTTCCTTGCTATCAAGAGTTGGCGTGTGAGAGGAAATGCCAGAGAGTGAGAGGATTGTGCGCGTCATGCGTGTAGATGCCCGTTGTTGTGATGGTGATTGTCCACCATGCTCTGAGGTATGTCCTTGTGTCTAGTCTAGTCTAGTGTCATTGTTCAGGTTTTGCTTCTAATGCTTTTGTTCGAAATTTTCAGGTTTGTGGGAAAAGAATCCGTTGCAGAAACCATAAATGCCAGTCTCCTTGTCACCACTATGTTCTTTGCCCGTCTGTTTTCTTATTCAAGACTAACGTTATGATTGATTACAACATTGTGTATTGTGAGATATAATAAACTCATACATGTGGAATCACATTACTTGTTGCTGTGTTCATTGCAGAGGCCCATCTGCTCATTGTCCAATAATGGTATTGATATCATGTGCTTGTGGCGAGACGCATATAGAGGTGAGAATTAGGATTTTTAATGTGAATATTCCTTGTTAACTTTGCAGCAAGGCTTGTTATTGTGGATCTATAGAAAGTTCTTAATCTTGGTTTGATGCAACTAGTTAAAGAAGGAGATGTTGCTTACACTTAAAAACGGAGATTATAAGCTTATATTTACTACCAAAAAATTCAGAAAAAAGTTATCCTGACGCCTTATTTAGTTAGTAGTCTACACCTGCAACCATAGCTAATGATCTTATCTATATAGTGTTCTTGAATGTTTGATTCTTTTAATATCTGTCTCCTTCGATAGCAATTAAGATTCTGTATATGTTAAACATGTATTAACAATCCAGTTGGATGATGTATGTGGTTCAGGTACCCTGTGGCACTGAAACAAATCAGAAACCTCATATGTGGTTTATCTATGTGGAAATTCTTTTCCATGTGGGAACCGTTACTGCTCGTTTACATCTCATCCCCTGGACATAAGAAGTTTATCGCTGGATAAAAGAAGTGAGTCCTGTAAAAAGTGTGATCTCCGCTGTCAAAATGTACTTCCTGGCCTCTGATCTTCTNTTATGTCTTATATCATCTTTCAATGTACAGTTTATATTCTTACTGGCCTCTGATCTTCTTTGTTTTGATGGGATCAAGGTGGTGGTTCGTTGCAAGTGTTTAACTTTGAAGAAGGAATGGTTATGCAAAGATGTTCAAGCAGCACATAGGGCCACAGGTTCTGATCCTAAAGACGTAGTACCAAAGAACCAGTTTGGTGTTGGACTACTCCCCTGTGATTCCAATTGTAAGAGCAAACTATAGATGGCTGAATCGGTCTTAAAACAACGCAATGTTAAAGAGATTGAGGTAAAAGATGATGATACAATATAAACAATCTTCATGGTTATGTCTCATGTTCTCTCTAAGACACCCTTGTTTTTGGTTTTTCTCTGCAGAAACTAGCTTTTGGTATAAGTATAAAGGACTCTCGTGGCTTTCCAATTGGATGAATGAAGTTGAAGAATAAAGACAAAAGTCTAGAAAGGTACCGGCGAGTCTAAAATCGTTTCTGAGTGTTCCTTGCTTCTCAAGCTTTGAGCCTGATACTGTTACAATACAGCTAGCTTTGACACATTTGATCTTTTCTTTATGGTGGAGTCACCAAATACATTTAAGGGAGATCAGAGAGATGTTGCTATTATTTTTACTTTTTATTGATTGTCTTCTCTTGATTTTAGCATTTTGATATTTCTAAACACCAAAACCTCAATATTTGTTTCTTTTTATCTAAATTAGAAATTTTATAAGATGTTCACTATATAGCTTAATTTTTTTTAACAACTGCTACATACATGAAATGTTATGAATCCACAACACAATTGCTGGAAAATTACCCAAAATTTAAATAAATACAAAATTAGATTAGATGGGCCGACCCTGATGGCTACACGTAGAAAAAAGCCCAATAAAGACGTTGAGTCTAACGCAAGGCACAACTTCTTTTGCCAAACACTCTCCTGCTTAATAACACAAACGATCTCAAACATTTGATGCTGACCTCCACACCATTTGATTATAACGTACTCAACATAACCGTTTTGTCTTCTTCTTCCTTCCACATCAAAACGACAACATGTTCCGTCGTGAAGTCTCCTCTTCTTCATCCGCAGAAAACGACGACAACGACATGCACCGTCGTCTTGTCATACCTTCTTCCCCACCGATAACCGATGACTACGTCCCTAGAACCGTCGAAGATATCTTCATAAATTATAGATTACGTCGCGTCGGCTTGCTTCGAGCTTTCGGAACAGGTAAAAGCAAAACGTCTTCTCCAACCTAATCCCTAGATTTTATGCTCTCTCTTTCTTTCTTTCTTTCTTTAATCTTTCTTGTTCTTGCATCTGTGTTTACCAGATGTTGCAACTCTATACTTCTTATGCAATCCGGGTAACATAAAACTTATATATACGTTAGTTCCTCTCTATTAGTTTCACTTGTTTTGTATCTTGTGTTGAACGTTTTCTGCCTTGCATTTTCTGTGTGTGCTCTTAGGTAAGGGGAATATGTGTCTATACGGATACCCAGATGGGACATGGGACGTCGTGCCAGAAGCGTGCATGGTGCTTCCTCCTGATCTTCCAGAGCCAGCGGTTAGAATCGACTTCGGAAGAAATGGTATGAGTGCTAATGATTGGCTGACGTTGCTCGCTTTCTACTCTGATTCTTGGTTGCTCTCTCTTGCTTCCTTCTTCAGTGTTGGCCTCAGTCATGATGACAGGTAGGTAACTAACTATATATGGTTTCTTGCTTTTACTTGGAAGTATAATTAATTTATCCTGAAAAAACCTTACTTGAATCTAGTTATAGTACTTTTCTGTGTGTTTCGAGTTTCTGTTAACGCTAGCTGATGTTAGTGTCCATGAACTTATATTGTATGATATTTATTCATTTGAGCAGGGAGAGTCTATTCGAGAGGATCAATGGTATCCCAACTCTTTTTGAAAAAGTGAGGGAATACTATCCAGGACAGTTACTCCAATCAAGGATCCAGGAAGCAAATCTAGAAAGCTAGATAGATAGAGCTCCAGATTTTACGTCACATGGTTTTATGTATTGGCTGTTTCAAGAAACTCATATCGAAAGCTTTCAAGATATACGTGTACTTGAATCCTCAACCATATAGAGTTGTAACAATTGTTTCACAAAATCAATGTGCATTGACAAGTAAAAAGAAACTTTTTTTATTCAGTAGTGTTCAATAAGCTTATACGCTAGGCTGCAATGATACCGATCAGCACGGTTGGACTTGGACCCGAGGAAGAGGAATTCACATACCAGCCCTTGGAATCAACTTCGAGAGAGATGGTATGCAGCGTCATGATTGGCTCTCTCCTTAGTTGGCTGTCCGCAGTGACTGTTGGCTTCTCTCTGTTTCTTCCTACTTTGGCGCTCGGCTCAGTCGCAACGAGAAGTGTGTGACTTTCTCTCGCACATATTGTATCTTGTTTGGTTTTGGTATTCTCATGTTAGAGAACATTCAACAATTACAAGAATGTTATGAATATAGCATGCTTGTGTCTATGAGCTTTTTATTTGTATGCTCCACTCAATGAGACTACACAAACGACGAGAGCTCTGGATATGTTGTGATGTGTGTGAATGTTGGTACCATGGAAAGTGTGTGAAGATTTTAGGGTGAATTGGTGTATAATACATAAAGAATGTTGATATTAGCTATATACCCGAGACCAAAAAGTTAGCGGGTATACAGTGTTGTTACGCATAACCAAATTACTTTAGTGTCCTTTATTTAAGTTTTTACCAGAGAACCACGTCTTCTCTGAAATTTCCACCAATTTTCCAGAATGAAAATACGAAGAACACTGACTTCATCGCTGTCTAGGTGTGTTTAATATTTGTCTGATTCCACATTGTTTATGGTTGTCTTTTTTGGGCCTTTACAAATTCTTTTTATCAACGAACCAAATAAATCTCTGAGTGGACAGAGGAAATGGAGAAACAAAGGGAGAGAGAGAGAGATCTCCGCCACCGAGTAGATGAGAGCTGGGAGAGGAGCTTGGGGGTGCCAGGAGAAAACGTGGTAGCGGAGCTGGTGTCGAGAAGGCAGATCGCTCGGTGGAGATGTTCGGCGGTGGAGGCGGGGATCTCGAAGCAAGTACGGCAGAGAAGAAGAAACGGAGAGGAATGGAGGGAGGAGAGAGAGATCTCCGCGGCGGAGGAGCTTGGGGTGGCAGTGGTTAACGCCGACGGCTAAAGCGGCGTTGTCTCTGAGCCAAGTGAACTGGACGACGAGAGGTGGAGCACCGAAAGGACTTCAATGACGTTGAAGGAGAGAAGCTTTCTCCGGTTAATCACGTACTGGGACTCTAAAATTCAAGGCACGTGGGGTGGTGACTGCTTCGAGAAAGAGAGCATCTCGGCCATGGTGTTTTACTCAAGACTTTTCTTGGCAAAATTAAAGAGAAAATAAGAGAGAGAAAAGATAATATAAAAAGGGTAAAATAGGATTATCAGAAAGTTAACAGTGCAAAAAGTAGTGAAATGGTATCTACCTAATTATGCAAAAAGCTATGTGTATAGCATGCAATTTCCCAAGATTTTACCAGCCAAGGCAGTGAGCATCAAGCAGTAGAAATGCTCTTCTTGCTGCACTAAGAAAGGTAGACAGTCAGTGAGTGAGTCGCACCAGCTGATTAATGATTGCCTTTTGTTTGTTGTAAATGTACCGCTTCTACTTTTATCGTTACAATGTGTAATCATCTTTAAGGATATCAAAGAAAAAAAATTCTTATGTAATGATCTGATCTTCGTGATCTCATCTATCGTATTAAAAGATAAATTATGACTTTTCATTCATGTGTGATATTTAAAACAAAAATTCTTATTAGAAATAACAATTCATTTATTTATTACTTTAAAAAATGAACTATATTATGTCTCTTATACTTCTATAACAAACAAATCAAATTAATATTCTCATATTTTCTTTTTAAATTGTATCTGAATAAAAATCATTTCATATTTTTACAATATAGTCTATATTTCTTTTTTTCATTAAAATAAAAATTTTAAATATTTAATTAATTTCGTAGTATATGTTTAAAATAAATGTATTTTTCATTTTCACTTAAGCAAAACTTTTAATTTTAGTTAATTTCATGTTTCTTTGAAAATTAAATATATATTTCATTTGAACTAATCTCATATACAACATTTTACGAAATTTGAAATATTAATTTAATATAATAATTTTCAATTAATTTTTTGATCCTTAATCAATAAGATTTCATTTAAAAAATTTTATCACATAATTTAATATATATTTGCACTAAAAATTTAAAACAAATAAATTAAATTACTGCATATGAACTATAAAATTTATGTGTATTTAAATGTAACATTAAATAAATTGTAATATGTTAAATTATATTTAACCGGTTAAAATAAATAATTATGTGCGTATAAATAAAAATAATCATCCGAGATCTAGCGTTAATTTTAAATGCAACTTTAGTAGTCAAGTGGTTATAGTGTGAACTGAAATGCAACTTGCATTTCTTATAATATATAATATGTGGTATTTATTTATTTTATTAAATAAGATTATATGTTACTTCAAGACCAGCTAGACCCTTTGTGGTGCCTACTGCCTACCCAGGCACCCACTCGAAAACGCACATGCTTATAATTCTCATTCAATACGATATTATTATTTTATTTATAGATATATGTAATACTCTATTTATAGTCAATTGTTTGACAGACTGAATCTAATGATTAATCCACAGAAAAAAGGTAATCAATATGGGAATGAGAGGCTTACAAGTTACAACATAGTAGACGTACCTTTTGTTATTAGAATATTATCCACACAATCTTCTTATTCACCACTAATCCTCAATTTACATTTGCAGTATTATCGAATCTCTCAAGATTTTATAATTGTATAATAATTAACTAAAATAGAAATATATTGTATATGATTCATCATCATTGACAAAGTGCAAATGATATCACGCCCATTTTACTTATTTATGTACTATGTGTTTTCTTGCGACATACGCAGAAATAATAATTTTAAATATAATATTTTTTATTTTAAAATAAAATTATGATTTATCTTTCAATTGTATTATTTTATATTCTTATTTAAATATATTTTTTTTAAAACCATAAACATATTTTTGTAATCTTATTTCTTTGATTTGGTATAAATTTTTAAATAAATATAAATGCTAATAAATTAGATATTTTGTTTGTTTTAGTTAAAATATGTCAAACTGGAGAATCAATTGGTTAATTAATATGATAAAGATGAACAGGTAAATTTAAATAAATATTTAAAATTTACTATTAATGGATTTGAGTTACTTTAGTTTTGTATTTTTTATGCACATTAAAAATTATATTTATACAAATATGATATATAAATTGATATAAAATTTTATATTAGTAATTGTATTTAGCGTATTTTTATTAATGTGAGATATATATATATATATATAATTTAATTAAAAATATATAAGTTATTAATACATTATAATATTTAACCAGAAATAAATATTTATATGTAAAATTAACATTAATGATGATATATGAGTGATTCGTCATTACCATATTTAAAATTTCCACAGAAAAAATATAAGTTTTTATAAAGAAATTTTGCATATCACAATTTATATGATGCCACATCAATATTTTTTAAAGACATGTCATTTTTTTTAGTGTCATGTCATCATTTTTCAGCGAGAATGATTGTAGTGATGACATGTGTACAAATCACTTCGAAAATAATGTATAGGGGATAATATATTGGCTTTAGTCTTTTATTAAAATAAATTGAATTATAATATGTTGTTAATGTTTGTGTGCATAGTTTTACTATAGTTTTGTGAAACTGGTTGATTAAGCACTGTTTAAAGATTATCATGTTAGTTTAGTATTCAGCAATTATACATATATATATCCTCCTATATATTAAATGAGAACTCATTTTGGTGACTTTTGCTTATGTGTCGATCACTGGTGATGTTTCAGAAAATTATTATAATTTGATTGGTCGTTGATTTTATATTTTATATTTATTTTAATTAGATCTAACAATTTATGGTAAGTTTAAGATCATTCAATATCATTTGCAGAAATATTCTAAAGAATATTACAAATAAAAACTTATGGTAACTAATTTTCAAATTATGGAAAGACTAATAATGTTTGATTTCTTATTTATAATATTTATACACTATATAATATAATAAACGAAATTTTTTAAATCATATAAACTCCTCACATGTTTTATAAATTATTAATAATTTGATTAGTCGATTATTCTCAATTTTTATTTATTTTAATTAAATCTAAAAAGAAAAAAATTAGTTTATAACCAATTAATACAACTAATCGTTGAAATTGTCAAAATATAATAACTAATCTTTGAAATTATAAAATTATCAAAAAAATATGTGGTAACTAATCCTTGAAATTGTCAAAAAGTAATAATGTTGATCAATTTTGATATTTATAAAATACATAAAATAGTAAACTAAAAAGATCTATATAAACTGTTACAATGCTTTTATATTCTTATATAAAGCATTATATTTGTATATAAAGTTTTGTTTTTAAAAATTTACGTCTAATAAAGTTCATACATGCTTTATAAGTTATTTACAAATATTATAAAATACATTTATAAAATTATTTATCTTGGCTTACCATGTGCTTTAAATTATTATAAAAGATTGTAAATCACTTATACTTACCATGTGCTTTAAATTATTATAAAAGATTGTAAATCACTTATACATGCTTATAAATAAATTTATAAAATCCATTTTCGAATCTCATCCTCATGTATATTAAAGTGACTTCTGCTGACATGTTATTTATACAGACATTTTAACAAAAATATTTATAATTTCATTGGTCAGATTTGTTTTTCTCATTCATTTTTAAATAATACCGAACATTAATAATTTATTTTATTTTGAGTATGAATTACTTGCAAGTTGATATCATATTTATTACGTTGATTTAATGTAATTTACATTAATGATTCTAATTAGTTAATTGATGATATTAATAATTTACTTTATCTCGAATATGAATTACTTGATATCATACTAACTGCCAAACTTTATGAAATATAGTTTTAATATCTTTTAAAAAAATTAATATTTTTTCTTAAATTGATATCTTATTCGATTCAATAGAAATTATAGCAATGAATCATGAAACATCATTGAAATAATTTTCGTTGATAAAGAAGTAATGATATTACTAACTTTTTGCATCTTGAAATCATCTTTTATTTTTATTCTAATCAACTAATATTTACAATTGTAATAATATTTCATAACTATTTATTCTGTTTTGACTCTACTCTTATCATTTTTTAATGCATAACATTTAAATGTTCAACCAAGAAACAAAAAATTCATGCTTCAGTTCATCAAAAAAATTGAACAATATAACTGAAGGTGATGCTATGATCATAGAGTTATTTAAAGTGTACACAGCTATTGGTTATTATTATACAAGCACAATACACACATCGTTTCAAAAGTAATTTCCATCAAACAATTTTTTTGCAAAATTCAATGATTCTACAAGTGAAGTTCCCGAATTTATTTTTAGGGTTACACTAATACTAGGTGTTTTTACGCTATGCACATAAATAATTTTTTTGTTAAACATCAAAATGGATTTCCGGTATCCTAAAAGGTTATGATCCCAAAATGTGACTTCAAGCTTTATCGATATCTTAACTTTATGTTTTTATTTATATATAATTTGTTTCATTATTAAAAATATATGCCTCTATCCGTTCGCACCAGTCACCTAGTTCTCTTTATACGCTAATTACTGTACTTTGGTCACTATCAGTCAGGATTTTCAAATATGGCGACAGATTAAAATAAATTAAACAAAGTGCGAATGATAACGATAGATGTTCGTTTTGTGAAGCTATGTTCCTTAAGAACATTTGCCTGCAAAATATTAGATACTAATATTCGACACATAGTATAAGAAAATATTATTGTATAATATATCTCATTCAGTATTTATTTACTTGAAGGTAAATCAGATATTGAAAGATTGTACACATACAAGTCAGATGTAAATTTCATGAAACAAACCAAAACATTTAGTATTCTTTAGAGGAAGAGAAAAAAAACTAACGAGGAGAAACAAGAGATTCAACATGTGATTTTCCTTGTGGACCTTGAGTTCTGATAAAGAGTCTATATTGATCAAAGGTCATGGGAGGATATAAAGGAGGATTATGAGTGGATACAAGTTCTTGTAATGGTTGGATTGGTATATCGCTTTTAGGATTGTAGAAGAAAGCAAGCGAAACTCTCTCTTTCTGCGAGTTCACTATCACTCTATGCTCCACACTCTTGTATGCTGAGTTGCTTAGTACCTGCATTTTAAATCGGAAACACATAAGTTATTATTCTTAGGTTCATACCAGTTTAGAGTACAAGAATATAAGATTAAAGAGTTTCGAAAAAATATATAAGATTAATTTAGCAGGATATTTTGAAAAGTTGCCGGTTTAGTTATACATTGAATGGTAACATGGGCAAAGGCCAAACAACACATGTGCGCAATGAAGGTTTATGGCTGTACTGTTTTTTTTCGTATCAAAACAGAGACAGCCACCCAATTTATTCAAAACAATTATAATTGAGGATTACTTTATTTGTGAAACTGTCGTTTTATACAGAAACAGGTTGACATAGATCTAAAAGGACGTAATTTCTGTTGTTGGAATTGACATAATAATTACAATGATAATTTTTTTAATATTCCAAAAGGTATTTTGGCACCAAGTGGTAACTGTTTATCATACTTGCATTTTAAACATGTCTAAAACGTGGAACTATAGCTTAGATACTCTTCGTTCGTTACCCAATAACTAATTCGGCATTTGTCCTTTTATTAATAGCTAGATTTTTTTCTAAACAAGGAGAATAATTTGTTTTAAAAAAAACTGGGAATATAATTACGTACTCTGTTATTCGGTAATAGTATGTGATGTAATTAACTGATTGTACTTTGTTTTCTAGTTTCCTTTTTATATTGTATAAATATGGTATTTATTCAATTAAAATATATGGTTACTTTTTATTCATAATAAAACATGTTAATGAAAAAAAGCTGACTTAGTTAGAACTGTTTATAATGTTTTAGTTATGGATAATTTCGAATCTATAATAGGTGAATGGATAAATAGATATTGAAATTATCTAAATATGTAATTTTCAATTATTTTAGAAATAAAACATCTAATATATACGTTTTTAAGATATATTGATATAAATTCTAAAAAAGAAAATTAAAGTATTTACCTGAATTTGATCACCAATATTAACGATGAACGCATGAGGATGAGGCTTGACGGTGATCCACATGTCATTTTTACGGACTTGAAGACCGAAGACTTGATCGTCTGGTAAGAGAATAGTCATACCGCCAGGATCAGAGTGGGAGGAGAGACCTAGAGCCAGCTCTGGTCGAGGGCATTTTGGATAATAATTAACCCTCAAACATGCTCCTATGTTTTCACCTCCAAACGCATCTTGAAACCTATCCTCCTTTAATCCTAAGTTTAACGATAATACCTTCATGATTCTCCCGCATAGGTTCACTACTTCTTTGCCATACTCATCGATCACTTCTCTATTTAAAAAAAATATATAAAACAATTAAATCTATGAATCAAGTTCCAAAATTGCACTTTTTGCTTTTGTTTATGTTTTTTTTTGTTTGGTGATTCCGACGGAACATATCACAGAATTCCATGGTACACAAAGAGATTCTCTTCACACTTCTCAATAAACTAAAAATATATTTCCCAAGTTCGTACCGTTTGTTCCCTACATTTTAACGGTAAAGAAAAAACAAATAACTTTTTGGTAAAATGGGTCTTCTTCCTAGACTCTTAAAAAATGTAAAAGTAAAAAAAAAAGTACAAAATTATGAAAATTCAATATAAGGTTATAAGAAAAATATTGAAGAAGAGATATGGACCTAATGGTGGGAGGAGAGGAAGGCCACTTGTTGAAATCTTTCAAATGAGGAGGAAGAAGATGCAGATAGTAATAATCACTCCAGTCAAGAATGGCTCCTTTCTCAACTCCGAGTCTGCTTCCATAGCCTTCATAGGTTTTTGGTGAGTTCTTGAAAGTTTCCTTCTCATTAACCGGCAAGTGGAAAAACTCTCTCCAATTCTCCCTAGCCGCGTCCATCAGCTCCGGCTTCACACCGTGGTTCAACACCTGGAAGAATCCCCACTCACGGCAAGCCTCCGTTATCTTAGCCATGATGGCCTCATCTGGTGACCCGTCTTCCGAGAAGAGTCCTTGAAGGTCAATGATAGGGATGTTGGTCGCGGTAGGAGCCTCCTCTACTGTGGTGGGACGTTGAGATGCTGGTTTAATGTAGCGGTCGGGGAGAGAGGAGAGGTTGCTCTCGGCTAAGGACTGCACTCTGACGATGGGCTCAGGCCACTCATCCATCGTGGACCCTTTCTTTGTCTGGATATTCACTTCCTTCTTGTTCTTGTTCATATTCTTTGTTTTGATGTATTTATATTGCTCTTGCTCATTAGAGAGAAGAGGACTTGTGATAAAAAAAATTGGTTTGGTGGAAGGGGTTTATAAGAAGGGTAAATTGTGGTGGAGGAGAATCCAGAAATCGGCTCTAGAAGATGCAAGCAATATCTCTTTCTTTATTAACGAAACGTGTTAAAATTATACAGTATATTACTATTATTTTTTTGGGACACAAGTACGAAAATATATCGTGTCGACATGAATTACTAAGAGTTTAAGGCAATCCTTGTGTAATAGATTTAGTTTTATTAGATGACAAAATGTGGACAAAACTAAATATTAAAGCTCTAATTGGTATTTCATTTTAGGAATGTATGAAAAAAATAGAATTTGAAAAATGGAATTTACTCTGTGGATTTTAAGGAATGAGATATATATATATATATATATATATATATATA
>OVBX01005765.1:0-12650 GCA_900406325.1 Erucastrum elatum
CCGGCGGCTACGGCCAGCACGGGCGCTAGCCGCCCGGCGCCTACGGCCAGCACGGGGGCTAACCGCCCGGCGGCTACGGTCTGCACGGGGCTAGCCGCCCGGCGGCCACGGCTAGTGCGGGGTCGGTTGCTCGTTTCTTTCGGTTCGTGCGAGTTTTTGCGTTCTTTTTGACTTTCCGAAGGTTTTTGTTGTGTGGAAAATGTTTCTAACCGTTGATTTCGAAACGACTAATTTTGAGCTTAACATTTTTCCGAGGTTTCTTGATTGAAACTTAGTCTCTTAAAGCTCATCTAACGTCTTTCGTATTTTTTCCGAAACTTTCGGACATGGATTTCGTCTTTACCGATTTTGACCCCAACAATAATCTCAATACCAACTAATATGTTGATTTTTTTTTTGAATTTATGTTTCTGTAAAAGATTCCATAAAAATTTAAATGAGTTAGTAAAGATATTTGGAAGCTCATTTGGTGTGAAAATAGATTTAAATTATTGGGCTTGCAATTCAAATTAACAGAAATATCTTGGGCCTGCGATTTTAGTTGTTACTAAATGAAAAGCCATGTTTTGTAATTAACTTAAAGATGTTAATGAAAAGTCCTGTTTTATAAATAATTTTGAGAACGTTTTCTAATTCCGCTGAAATTTTAGAGGCATGTTTACAAACATTCAGAAGCTTTAATAGTATAGATATAAGTATTTTAAGATTGTTTCAAGCGAATATTCTTTTTGTGTATGTGGATTATTTATTGAACTTAACCACCAAATTAACTAGCTCCAAGATATGTTTAAGTCATTACATTTCAGAGTCAAACAGCTCACGAGAACATAACGGTATCATCCATCTCATTCTCTTTTGAGAACGGCAAACTACTTGCACAAAATATTGAATTAAATCTAATTATAGTACCGAATAAAATATTGAAATATTTAGTAAAATATAAGTGGAATAGTCATTTTAAAAATTCAATAAATGAAATAAGTCGTATAGATTTTTTTTATAAATCGAAATAAATTTACGATCATCCCAAAACACCAAACCATATAGATATCCAGTTATTCATCATGTTTATCTAATTACCTTTAAGACTACTTGCAATGGGTACGTTAAATCATTTATTCAACTGTTGAATGTTTTGAATAGGGATTTTGAGAAAAGACAAAAAAACTACGTGGATTAATCGATGTTGATAGTTTTCAACATGTTGAAACTAGAAAATGGGGTCCATCAGAGTAACATGTTTACTTTTTATTGGTGATTTAAACTGCTGGAACTTTCTTGTTACATCCAAGTTTTTCATATCAATTATTTTATAACAAATTAATTAATTAATTTAAATATTATATATCAAAATTTATTATTTGGTGTTTACAAATAAAGACTTGTTTCGTTTAATTTGGGTATATAGATTTTAATAGCAAATTTTAGTTAATTTTTTAAAAATATAAAATGTAAAATTTTATGTGTATTATTGCATTATGTGGAAGAGGAAAAAGATGAGATGGATTGTTAGAAAATAAAAATGGGATGTTGAGAAAAAATCTAATGTACTTGGTCTAAGATGAATAAAAATGAGTGAATGACACAAGAAATTCTAGAAGAATCTCTCAAAAGTATGAGCTGCTAGATATGAAAACCAGTGAATCAGATATAGAACTCAACCATGAGAGTTTACCTCTTAACATCAACAAATATGGTGTCTACTAGCCCACACAAAACAACCTGATAGTACATAACTAACTTTTGCACTCCTAGCCCACACAAAACAATCTGATAGTACATAACTAATTTTTGCACTCCGCATTCTCCTCTATAGAAAGTACATAACTATAGATAGTACATATATATATATATATATATATATATATATATATATATATATTTCAGAAATTCCTTAAGATATCACAAAAAAGTTTTTATCACAAATATAACATACAAGAAAAAAATGATCAAAATGTTTCATTAAAGAGATTTATTTACATTTATACCTCTAGAGTTAACTGATCTGAACCTTATGATTTATAGTTAAGACCAACTGCAACGGTGAGACTCTGTTGGCTCAATATCCTAGGTATTTTTTCTATTATTTTATTATTTATTTTTTCAGATAAAAAAAAAGAAAAGAGAAAGAGAGCCAATCACAGGCTTTTGATCCCGTGCACAGTAACGGACCTGCAAGAGGATTGATCCTTACGGAAGGATTGCAAGCTGTTTTGCTGGCACCAAAACCAAAAAACATGGGATCTACATCATTTTATAATAATTCTTTTTGAGCTAAGGATTCACATATTCTTACCGTTGTAGTTGCTCTAAGGGTGAGGTTTTAGAATTAAGGTTTAAATTTTTATAAAATAAAAATAAATATTAAAAATTTTGAAAATACAAATCTGAAAAACAGCTTCAAAAAGTAACTAAAAAAAGAAGATTTCGAAAACAATTTACAAAAAAAAATTATAAAATTTTTGTTATCTGAAAACATATAATCTGAAACTATAAAAAATATTTTTTTCCTTTTTCTTTTATTTTTTATTAATATATCTATGGTTGAAAAGTCTTTTACTTTCTTAAATGAAACATTTTTGACTTTTTCTTCCTTGTGTGTTATTTTTGCGACAAAAACATAAAAAAAAGTCTATCTAAGAGAATTTCCCTATGTATTTAGAGATGTCAAACGAGTTGTCCCGTCTTGTCCCGTCCCGTACCGCGGCGGGCTCATCTCTTTGCGGGTCATGGCGGACCAGGCCCGCGCAGGCTGCGGTTTCTGAAAGGTCGTCCCAAGCCTGTACCACCAAATGCATACTCTTTTGCAGACTGTCACGCGGGACAAACATCAATATAGTGTATCTGATCAGACACTATAGGCCGTTCCAGAACACTTCCTGCTGCTCCAGAACATTTCACGATGCTTCAGACTGCTCCCCTACACAACTAAGTTGACATAATTAACAAACATGAAGCATCCACTTCTCAAATTCTTCAAAATAACTAACTATATTGTTCTTTTAGTCCATCACATTTCATATAAGTTCTTGAAGTAAATTTTGTCATTTAAAATTATAAATCCATGTATAAAATGAGATGATTAACATACCTAGTCTTATACATCTTCATTGAAGAGGAGAAAAGAATGAGTCACTCGCCTCCTTGTTCACACCTCGAGACAGAAAACAATAGTGCACAAAATACATATAAGAAATTAAAATCAGATTATCTAGATACAGAAACAAAAATAGGAAGACGGCATACAAGTCATGTCTCAACATCGCAGCGTATCTTTATGTGTAGCTAATAAACAATCGCCCTTCATTCCTTAGAACAATTTTTTCATCAGCTACACAGCAAATATACGCTGAACTAGTCAAGACAAGTAATCAAAGCAACAAGTAACTAAGTTAACCAAAACAGAGACAAAACACGACAAGTAACCGAGCTATATTGGTTGATGCTCTGTTATGTTTCTTCTTTTCCTTCAACAAGTCGCATCCTTTTCACCATCATCTCAAGACAGAGCAAATATAAAATTAAAAACATCAGATACACATTCAAAATTTTTTAAAAAAATTAAACCAACCAAACCGAGCAGATACAGAACACACTCGAAAGACATCAACCTAAGCTAAACAAGAAACATCACAAGCAATACAGCTATATCAGAGCCAAAACAAGTAAATAAAGAGGAGAAATGGAGAAGAAAACGAACATGCATGCAGTGAAGGAAAAGCTTTGGTTGTGGATCTTGGAAGAATACAAGGTCTCTCTCTCTCTCTCTGGAGAAGAGTTACTTTGCAGACTTCTTGTTATGGCTTCCAGAAGCTTCACTGGAGGAGATAGAAAGCGAATGGTAGACCGGAAGCCTCATCGATGAAGAAACCATGGCCGGAGCTCCATTTCGTGTGGCGGGACTCGTCTCTCTCTCTCTTTTTCTCTCTTGTTTTCAGGTGAAGGACAAAATAAGAAGAGAAGATGGTGCGGGACTTGAGAGTTTACTGCGGGCTCGTTTGGCCCGTCTCGCAAAAGGTCCATCCCGCACAGTCCCTTTCCTGCGAGGCCCGCAACATTGCGGGATAACAAATCCTAAGCCGAAACCCGTCCCGCCACAGGTTTTAACGGGCCTGTCCCGCGGTCCAAGCCCTGGTTTGACATCTCTATATATATTTACTTTTAAGCACAATAAGAGATTTAAAATATATACCTTAAATTTGTTTTACACTGAAAGCCTTCCACGGAGAAAAAAGTGTCAATGAAAAACAAACCGGGGAAAAACTACCGTATTCAATATTTCAATTTTCACAATCATATGATGTATACTCTCTCCCAGAAAAAGATGTATTGCTGATACAGAGTTTCGGTCTGTTGTTTGCAAGATCAAAAAGTTTGTAGGGAGGTCCAATAGGTGAAGACTGAAAATGCTGAAAAGCAAAATAGGTATCCCACCTTCCAACATATTGTTGGAAATCAGTAGATTTGTGATGCCGAGAGAATATCAGTTTATATTTTAATTATTTAAAGTTTTATCTATTATTATGATAATTATCATTATTATTTAAAGGTTTTATGGTTTTATTATATATAGCCATCAAAGCTTTAATTTGTATGCAGTTTATGATTTTATTAACAAAAATTAAGAGTTTTTTCTTTTATTCCTTGTTTTCGGTAGATCATTTGATCTCAACGAATTTAAGAAAACATTAATTTTAGGCATTTTTAAACTAAATAAGATCTTTGTGATTATTCTAGTTTTCCGGGTATCTAATGACAATATGCTCCGGATATCTGAAAAATTAGGATAATCACAAAGATCTTATTTAGTCTAAAATTGCCTAAGATCGATGTCTTTTTAAATTCGTTGAAATCGCCAATCTATCGAAAACAAAAAACAAAACAGAAAACTCTTAATTTTTTTTTAATCAAATCATAAACTGCATACAAATTAAAGCTTTGATGGTTGTGTATATAATAAAACCATAAAAAATAATGATAACTAAACAAAAGATAAATCCGATCAAAGTCTGAAAGTATG
The DNA here is from genome assembly GCA_900406325.1 of Erucastrum elatum. Taxonomy (NCBI): domain Eukaryota; kingdom Viridiplantae; phylum Streptophyta; class Magnoliopsida; order Brassicales; family Brassicaceae; genus Erucastrum; species Erucastrum elatum. Next base: position 5,021 of record OVBX01005765.1, read on the forward strand.
TCATAAACAAAAAAAATCAGCCGACGCCAAAGATGAAATCCGGTTCCAGTATAAATGACTACTTCTCTGATAATAAAGGTGAGAGAAGTACTTGACAAAAAAAAAAAAGGTGAGAGAAGTGAGAGAGGCCTTCACAATTGGTTTGTGTAGTATAAATCTCAAATGTGCTCAAATGTATACAAATTCTAATATGCATATAGATACAGACCGTTGCATTTATAGAGTATTAAACCGTAAAAGACAAAACTCCTCTTGTTTCTTTCTTTTTTCTGTTCGGTAAGAGAAAAAAAAATAAAGGAAAATGATCTGAAAGAAAAAAAGTTACTATTATTTCAACGGCTCTAACTGAATCTCACTCCTCCCTCCATTTCTTCCCTCTTCGTCATCTTTATCTCTGAAACCTCCTCTTGAATCTATTAGATCAATCGAATCATCTTCTTCAACATTCCCCAAGACCCAGTTCCCTCTGCTCAGGTTCCTCGCTCTTCTTCTTCCTCGTTCCCTGTACTCCAAATACACAACAGTCACCACTCCGAGGAACACCCATAACCCTAGTGCCCAGTTAAGCCCGTCTACGTTCTCTGCTCCGTTCCGTTCCCCCAAATGTTTCATCCCTGTGAAGAGCGCAACAACTCCTATTACAACAGCTGATTGACCAACGATTGAGTGAGAATACTCCCAGATTAATCGTTTCGAAGACATTAGTTCTCCTTGAGCAGGCTTCGCTGGCCTTAGCCAAGCGTTCACGGGCTGAGCGCACGCCAGAACTATGGCTGTGAAACCGAACTTGACGTGGGATGAACTGAAACTGAAGCCATTAAGTTCAGCTACTGCGAAGAGGAGGCCGAGGAAGACAATGGCTAGTCCTGAGCACTGAAGATACATATGAATCTTGAACCAGCCATCTCCTTTGATGTGTTTCAGGTATCTAGCCGATAATATACCCCCGGGAAGCAAGATTCCCCAAGCGAGGAACATCATGAATCCATGAACTCCCAAGACCGGTCTGAGATCTTGTTCCGCTTCTGCTGATCCACGAGTTAACATGACACGGACAGGTCTCTGGCTTGTGACCGAGTGCATGTTCCTCTCTGTCAACTGACCATCTGTCCATTTAGCACCCATTGCCCAAATCACTTTAAGAGGAGTTGTGGGATCGATCATGTTCTTACACTCGGGTCTGTCTCGATGACTGCAGGAAGGTTTCAACGGACGGGTGAACTCCAGCGTGATGATCCCTTCTTCCGATTTGCATCTCACGTACGTCATGTTTTCGACTGTGGGATGAATAGAGGAAGCTGATTCTCCTTCAATCCAGTACGTGTTTACATGCCCTGTTCCGTTTCTATCAAACCAACCAACATAAGCATAACTGTTTGTCATCTCGCTGCCGAAACCGATTGCGAGATAGCCGCTTTTCTTCTCCCCACGAGCTGCAATCGATATTGAATCACCTACTATTGTCCAAAAGAACTTCACTTGCTGGTCATCTAGATTAACACTGTTGTTGTACATATCCGAGAGTCCACCGTCGACAACCTGAACCTTCCAACCCATTTTCTCTTGAAAAATCGAGTGATAATAGAGCTGGTCAGGTGTGTTTCTATTAGGAGCCCAAACGAGCTCTAATGGACTCGACAATACTCCGTGAGTTTCTTGCCCACCTGCGTAGATTGTCTCGGTTCTGTTCCTAAGAGAAGCATTCCCACCGAGAAAGTCTGATGTTATGTAGAACGAGACGTCGTGTCCTGCTTCTATTGAAAACTTCACAGGAACACCTCTCTCCACTCTCAGCACCGGTGCTTCTTTCTTGTTGATATACAGAACCTTGGAAGGGTTTGGAGGGTTCGGATAATGCACAGATGGTCCAGCCGTGACAACAAGAGGTGCGTTGGCATCAGCAATGATCACACCTTGATCGTACTTGTTGTCTGCATCCAATGGTCCCAAACATTCATCCAAATGCTCCGAGAGACTAAGCGAAAAATGCCCGTAGTTTTCAGATTCCACACCTCCGTGATTCTCGGGTAGATAGTAAGGATTGATAACATCCGGTGGTTTAATCACCCCAAGTGCCCAAATAACAGTAAGATTCTCAGTTGCATTCACAGGAAAATCAAACTTGTTATCACTATCATTCAACGGCCTCCTATACCTAACAAACGAAACCCCATCTATCCTATGCCCGTAAACAAGTTTTGTGTTATTCACCGAGGAACCAACTGCATCTGTTCCTTCATACACGGTGTCAGGACAAACCCCAGCGGCAAAACCATCCCTGACAGAGCATACACTCGACTTTGTAATGTAGAAATCATCAGCAAAAGGGAAGCCATCCTCTCTAATCCCAGTAATCACAACATCAGCATTCAACATAAGGTTTGAGGTGGTGTTCGGTTTAGCCCAACCAAACGCCATGTAGTTCAGTAAACCAGTTGTAGCCTCTAGACCAATATCTACATAACCTTCATCTACATTCAGGGTCCACCTGAGTCTATACTTATCAGAAAGCTTCTTGCAATTATCAAACATGGTAGGAGCCTTTAAGGGCTCGCTGCTATTCGATTTTCCCGGAGCAGCATCTTTGCTCTCTGAAGGAGGTGATTCAGATTTTGAAGAAGACGAATCTTGCTCTGTAGCATTGGGGAGCAGAACGTGCCCAAAATCAGAAGCAGTAGGTAAATCCCAAACCGAAACAACTCCTATTTTATCCCACGTAACATTATCCAACAAAGGTACGACGAAAGATTGGTTACTGAATGTTTGATTAAGCTTATGATCAGAGATCACGAAGCCACTATCGGTCATGTTCTCGAAATCAGAAGTCACTGCACCCCACCAATGAACATCAGAGCCAGAGAGCATATCGAAATGTGACACCCTAAAGGAACAATCATCAAGAACGGTGAAAACACCACGAAGCTGGTGTTGCAACATCCTGAACTCGGACTCGTACCCGACCAAAGAGCTCGACTTTGAGCATTTTTGCGCGTTTACAAAGAAGAAGCAGAAGAAGAAACCCAACACGAGAGACCCTAGAAAAACGGGTCTTTGAATGAACATGGTTGGGGGAAGCTTAACTCAACCAAACCCAGATCTGTAAAACACACCATATAATCAGTAAAGACAATGTATTCTCGGAGAAACCAGAAAGACTGAAAATTGGAAACAGAAACTTACAGTTCCCAACACGCCGGCTTACATTAACCAATGCAAACTCACATGAAAGGGCAGGAAAGCTAGAAAGAGGGGTTAAAAAACTAAATGTCAATCTTTTAATAAACCACAAAAGAATGATACTGATTAAAATGGCATATTGGTGTCGTTCATTTTACCTGACGTTGAACTCCCCAAGCAGAGCTCTTGTCAACTAGAACAGATGTGTGAGTGAGTGAGTGCTAAATGCCAAATTATTACTCAGCTCCTGCAAGTGACAATGCAAAAGAGAATGATATCTGATGAGGATAGTCTATAGAATCTATTCAACAATAAAAACAATCCAGAACAGATCATTAATAGAAAATAAATGACTCCAGAATCTAAATTATGAATAACATGATTATATAAGATCCTAATAGGCTAGATCCAATCTCTCAAGATTAATCTTGAGACAAACCCTAACAATCAATAGATGATCCAAATCGAAACACGAATGGATCCCAAAGAGATTCCGAATTCGATTAATATACAATCAACTCGCGATCTGAGATATCAAACCCATCCAGATCACAGTGGCGACTCGGGGGAAGAAGAGCAGAGACCAGAATCAAACGAAATGTGAAGGAGAGATTTACCTCAGATTTGCGATATAGAGAGATCTTCGAGGAGATGGAGATCCGCGAGCTCGATTATCAATCTGAGAGAGAGGTTTGTTTTAGTTTCCTTCCCGCACCAGATTCCAACGATCCTTCTCGCAAATATGCTTTTTTTTGTAGACGGCAAAAAGCAGCATATGAGTTCGTGATTTAAGTTGGTTAAAATATCACTCTATATGTTCTCTGATTTTAATTGTTGAGCCTTTCCTGGTACTTTAATTTTTAGTTACGTACCTATACATCAATGTTTTTTTTATGACAAAATACATATACAACAAGGTTCTCTCTCATTATTAATCTTACATAAAAAAGGTTATTTTCTTGATAACTAACTTCTTTGAATGACACTGATTTACTAATTTTAAATTTTATTTTTGTTCCCATCTAGATAACATGTAAACACCATCCATAATCCATTTTCCACTCCAATAGTAATCGAAAACATTCAGAATGTGATGGAGATATATGATTATTACAAAACTAAAGTGAAGATTGTTTTATTAGTGTTTAGTCTTCGTTTCTGGTTTTCAGATTTTTGTTTTTTAGATTTTGGTTTTTAGTTTCAAAATTTTGAACTTTGGGTTTTGGTTTTCCTGTATTTTTGTAGAAATTACAATATCTATCAAAATATTGTGGTTATTATTTAAAAAATATAAAACAATTTAACATGTTTTTAAGTATTTTATTTTTTAAAACAAAACTTATATAATACTAAAAATAAACCATAAAATTACTATAAATCATACAAAACTAAAAATACTTACAAATTTAAAACTATTATAAATTTTTCTTAAACAAAATATTTTATTTTTCAAATTGAATGGATATTTTTCTCAAAAATAATATAATTAATGGTATTAATAGAACATTTATGTTTTTAGAAATTTTAGTTACTGTTTAATGTGCCTAATAATTATTAAATTACTCTATCTATAGAAATTAATAACTAAATTTTACAATTAATTAATACTATTTATAAATATCCAAATATATCTTCCAGATATGAAAACAAAATAAGTTATTTCATATTATTGTTAAAATGATATCTTATATACAAAACTTTGTATGCGAAATTTAGTTTTTGAAAATATTTTTATTTAATTATTAATTAACTAAAATGTAGCCTTTTCCACAAAAATAAAATCAAAATTCGTATCTAAACTAAAATTCACCAAAGTGATTTTAGCTTTCTTCGTAAATTGATCAAAATTTAAAGAGTCAATTGGTTGAATATCCAAAAAAAATTAGTAATTAGGTATATGTCTAACAGTAAAAATTTGCAGTCTACAGTATTAAAGGAGGATGTCAATTACACTAATGTCTTTAATATTGTCTCTTTCTTCTTCTTCCTAGATCTCCAAAATGAAAATGTTTCAATTCAATACCAGCACCCATTTAACAATTTTGATTTACATGTCTCCCATAATCTCAGATTCATAACTGATTTTGATAAAATAAAAAAAACCCCAATTTCAATTTCTCTATGGTTTCTTCTCCTACGATTATCCGATGTCTCTGGCAACCGCCAAATTCCCACCGACAATAGGCTAAAAATCTGCGCAGATGAGGTGGTTAGAGATCGGAGGGTCACATTCACGGCAAAGATTCGGTGGAAGACTCTATAGACGTGGTTAGAAGAGGGATAGGGAGAAACGCAAAGAGAAGAACGAGATGGAGAGAAAGTGTTGGTGCAGAGATGGTGGATGTCTTTGAAGGAGGCGTTGGGAGAGAATCTGTTGTGAATCTTGAACCGTGGAGTAAAATATGATTTGTGTGTATTGAGATTTGCAGTGACACATAGTTCGTGAAGCGAGAGAAGGTATGGTATGGAAGCAATAGGGATAACAGAGGAATTCAATAAAATATATAGTGTCTAATAGTGTTTTTTGGTATATAGCTAATTATGCTATAAGTTGAATGTAGACAGTGCAAATTTCCAAATTTAAAAACTAGTTTTCCTAAATTTTAGCGAATCTATTTGTTAAAAAAACTTGATTGACAAATTAAATGATCTTTTACAAAATCAAAAATTAAAAGCTAAATATGATTGAGTAAAAAAATGGTTTTTGGTAAAACAAAAACTATTTCAAAAACTAAAAAATTGTACATCTAAATTAAAATGTCAATTAACGTTTATTTCCACTTTGAAAATGCTATTATTTTATTTAAAACACCTTAAAACTGAATACTTTAAACACCACTGGAGTCAGATTTACTAAGCTAAATGAGAAACATTTTTTTAGTGAGATATTTGCATAGATCATCAGATTAAACATTTAAATTTTACAATACTCTTAAACAAGAATCCTTTGGGATTTACCATTAGTTTGACAGTAAAATTACAAGTTATGCCATTAGAGAATATTCTAAAATTCAAAAAGAAACATGAAAGAATTAGGTTTAATATACATCAAATATTAGTTTTTATATAAAACCATTGAAAACCTTTTGTTTTCTGTAGCAAATTTAGGTGTCATACTGAAAACCCCTAATGTATGTACCATGAGAGAGAGAGACTGATTCTAAATTTAATTTGTTTTATCGGATACAAATTAGATAACAACAATACTTGTATAATTAACACATCAAATTATGTTTAACCAGTAGATGAAGTTTTCTTTTATGAATACATATTGCAGTTTGGATAACAGCTAATGGTATAGCCTGCATATTAACACTTTTTTTTGACAACCTTAACTTCTATTGATTCTTACTCTCCGTGAATTTCATGGAGAGAGTGTTTATGGAACATGAAAGCAGAGCCATTCAAGCCAAAAAAATGACGTCGAGAAGTCCTCTGATTTTAATGAACACCGAGCTGTAAAATGAGAGGAAGTCTTCGAAATTAGAGATCACAATCAGTAATATAACTCCCGGGATTGAACCATCAGCAAATGCACAATCAACAATCTTCAATATGGCTACAAAGCCTTTAATTAGAACTTCAGTGTTAGAAGTATTTCTAATCTTCAACATTTGACTCCCTACAACAAAACCACACAAGGTAGATTATGAAATTGGGAGAGGAACAACCTCCATAAAGGAGGAAACCGGACAATAAATGTCCAACAAGACCCAATTCACATGATGAATGGATATGTGAGTCATCACTCCATTAATCTGCCACAACTTAACATATAAGGACTTGAGTACCACAAAGATAGAACTGCACAAAGCACTAAAAGGACTGCATACTGCAGTAAAGGGGCTCAACAAACCACAAGAGAGTCCAAGATACCAAACCAAGGATATTAACTCGTCACCTAACAATAAGTTAGAAACTCTCTGAGATAAAACATGGATTAATGGGCAAAGAAGAGAGACCAGTGTTGCAGCCACAAACGCAGTGACAAGCATGATGAACGGGAGAGTATGGTGTATGAAATTATATACACACTGACTTATACATGCATAATCAATACTATTAAAATAGGAGCAATATTTATCGACTACTTTTTGGAATTAAAAAGTCTAGGTTGGTCCTATTATTTCTCTTCATATAATTTAATTATCTTCCCTATTATTTCTATTCATACATTCATATATCTAACTTAATTGCAATTAAATATATATATCATGCCTAAAATTAAGGAAATAACTAACTAACTAATCTGTTATTTTTTAAACAAATGAATTAAATTTATATAAATACATAATTTCAATAAAAATAAACTATATTTTATTTATTAATGTAATAAATAATTATATATGTCTAATAGTTTGTATATATACAACTATATATTAAACCAAATGCAAAAACAATTTCTTCAAAACCCTCACTAAATACATAAAAATATAATTCTTATTAAATTAGA
>OVBX01005767.1:0-12649 GCA_900406325.1 Erucastrum elatum
CAAAGCCCAAGGAGAGGTTTGTGTCTTCTGCTACCTAGTACTTGAGTTTCTCCGTGATCTTTGTGTTTTAATGTTTTGACTGTTTTTATATTACAGGGGAAGTTTCACTCGTTCCACCCAGTAGCAACCATACTCAGTTACCTCACGAAGGCACCTCTTGTACCGCCTGGGACACCGGTGGTAAACGCTCTATCGAAGCAGAGGGCTATGCTGGAGAACATTCTTAGGGCCTGTGTTGGGCTTGCGCCAGAGAACAACATGATCTTGGAGTACAAGTGAAGGTCAGGGAGGACGAAGACTATTAGGATATGAGTCTTTTAATGAATGCTCCATTGTTTTGTTTGATATGAAGTGTGGGAGAACATGGAAATGCTTATGGTTAATTTGTGTGATAATGATCCTGCGAAGTTTTAGCTAAAGCTTTTGGATCAAATGTGTAATAGACTTAAGAGTAACTATGTTTTTGCCTCCTTGTGTTATATCAAACTTTCTCTATTTTTATTTATCACTCAGAGGCATCAACACAGAACACAGAGGGCAAGAGAATCACGGAAACAAAAAAAAGAGAGTTACATCAGAAGCATAAGAAGAAAACACATATAGCTGTGAGCCTGTGAGTGAGACAATTATTGGGGTATGGGTGTGAGATCATGGCGAACTATCAGAAGAAACTATGGTGAACTCGCCTTCGCAGACCAGCGAGCCACCCACATAAGCTTTACCTTCCATCTTAGCAAGCCCGAAGCGTTTCTGGAAGTTGAGAATAGTCATCCTCATGACCAGTGTGTCTCCTGCCATGACTGGTTTGAGGAATTTCACTTTATCAATACCGCCAAAGGAGAAGTTATCTTGAGATCCTCCTACTTCCGGCAGCAGTACTATGCCTCCCACTTGCGCCATTGCCTGCAACACACGCAAACTTAACTTCTTAGTGAAGTGGCGTACAAGTTATACTCACCTCGACCGAAAAAACGATCTTTCATCTAGTAGAGCACAGCTCATATATCAAATTTGCATCTATCCAGTCCAGTTTAATTATGAGATTTGAATCTAACTTTTAGCAAAATGAGATTTGAAGTTTTTAGTTGACTGATATTTTCTTAAGAAGTTTGAATGTTTGAGCATTGTTATACCTCAATTATGAGAACACCAGGCATGATGGGTCGTTGAGGGAAATGACCAGGGAAGAAATTGTCATTGATAGTGACATTCTTAATAGCTACAGCTGAAACACCAGGCGTGTACTCTATCACTCTATCCACCAGCAGAAACGGAAACCTAAGAGGATCAAAGAAACAAAAAAAAAAGGATCAAAAATAAAAACATGAAATCTCATCAACTGCTAAAAATAAAAACATGAAATATCATCAACTGCTAGAAAAGTGTACCTGTGAGGCAATATCTCTTTGATCTTTTTAATGTCCATAACCGTTGGAAATGCTGAAAACTCTAGAGATTCAAGAAGAAGCGAGTTGAGTTAGTTAATTAGTTAGAACGGATTGAAATGTCACACAGACATCAGAAATTTTCTTACTGAGTTCGATGGGGGTATCTTTTTCGGATGAGACATTATCGCCATTGTTGGAACAACGAAGCGCAAGGGAACTTGGTCGCTTGTTGTGTAGGAAAGAAACAGAATGAGAACTTGAGGAGAGAATGAGAGGGATTCTAAGCTGATTATCATGATGATGACTCAGTGAGTCAGAGCTCAGGGGTAGTACCAAGTTCGACGCAATAGCCATTATCAAAGACACAAAGAATGAAAGATAGTTTGCCTGCCCCTCATGCTTCCCTAAAATGCTTAAATATCCCTGTCACAACCTTTTTATTTGTTCTTTTTCTTTATATCAAAACACGTTTAAAGACCTTTGGTGACAATGTTGTGGAGGAAGCAAGGAATGAGATTCATTCTTCTTCTAGGCATAACCAATACTAGTGGTGTTAGTTCACACTTTGGTTTACAGGAATGCTTTAATGGATACAAAGGTAGATATACTAAAATTCATCAAGGACAAATTATAAAAGAGATTCTTTTCGTATTTTTCTCAAACTCTTTCTAGCCCTAGGTTATTCGAGTAGGATCTTCTCGGGTCTGCTTCAGTTCAGGTAGAAAATTTCTATACCTGTAAAAAGAAACTTAATATTCGGTTACAAATGGGTTAGGTCTTGGGTCTTTTTCATGTTTTAGGGACGGTTTTTTGTAATTTCTGGATCTTTTGGATATTTTTTTGGTTCTTTTTCATGTTTTCGAATTGATTTCTTTGTAAATTTTGGGGTTTTGGTACTTTTCTGGTATTTCTCATGTTTTTGGTTGGCTTACTTGGTAATTTTTGGATCTATCTTAAAAGTTAAGTACAGTAAAACTTCTATATATTAATAATGTTGGGACTTTAAAATTTTATTAATTTATAGATATATTAATTTACAAAAGTTTCCTTATTTAGATTTTTTTCTATTTTTAAATTACTTTATTTATAAAAAAAGAAATATTTTATTTTACCGTATATACATTATTTAAATTTTAGAAATTTGACTTTCCTATTACTTTACTATCTTACTTTTGTGTCCATTTTTATGTTTCATAAAATTGTTAAGTGATTTTTGGTATAATTTTACTATTATAAAAATATATTGAAATGTTAAGAATAATAAAAAAAAATTATTGTGAATATAAAACCAACAATATAATATTTAGCTTGTACTTATATAAAAATTATTTATAGGTAGATTATTAATTTATGATTTTAAAAGGACTATATATTTACATAGAAATTTTAAGAATATTATTATCTTATTATTTTATCGATTTGTGTTATATTTAACACTGGCCTAACTTAGAACCGGCAAAATTTATTAATTTATAGAGATTACTAATTTATAGATTATTAATTTATATAGGCTCTATTGTATAATTTGGCTAATTCAGATCAATTTGGTCTTACCACATGGGATCCAGGGTACATTCGGGTCTGGTCAAAGACCCGCATGTCCTCTATAATGAAACCCAATGTGGGTAAAATACTAAAATGACATTACTTGAACTGATATCGATTCAAGTGTTTGAGACCGGATAAAATGGTCATGTCTAGCTCTTTTCCAAAATGCTTAAATATCTCAAAAAGAAATCTTTCTTTTTTTCTTTTTTCTTTTATATCAAAACACGTTTAGAGAATTTAAAATCCTCATCAAATTTTAGAAACTACCAAGTTACCCACTCAAACACAATCAAAAGTATTGTCTCATAATTAATTAAAACAAACAGAAAGAAATTTAAATGAAATTTAAATTCCAAAAACTTATGCGTTAATTTGCTATCTAACCAAATTTGAAAGTATAATTAAGAATATACCTATGATTTTCACATTACTAAGTCAATGATAGTTTGTTTCATTTCATATCCGTTTTAATCTTGTGCATAGAAGGTAAACGGTTAAAAGAGATAGTTGATGATGTTGACGAAAACAACACATGTGGCCAGAAAAAAACAAGATTGTACTAGTAACCATACTAAAACTCATTCTCGTTGAAATGGTATAGTCGATGAATCATCGATTTTATTTTCATTCTGATAACACGACGGCGAGTTAAATCATGCATATAACATGCATCACTTAATTACCACATACATTTCCATTTCTTAAAACATGAAAGGAATAATGTTTGAAACGGCAAAACAACAATGGAGGTTTAAGTGAAAACTTTATTTTTCATGTACGATACATTATATAGATCCTCTACAGATAGTATATAATTGACGGTATATTCTATTTACATTCTGTTTGGTTGATTTTCTTGTTGGAGCTGGGATCAAGGTAAAAAGAGAGAAAGCCTCTTTGTCAAGTAACATAACTGGGTTCTTTGTTAGTGAAGTAGCCTTGCGAACTGATCTTTTTGTGACAGCCTACTTCGATTGTGAGCTCACTTGGGAAACAAGGATAGGATGAATCTCTCAGCGCCGCAGACTTTCAGATCTAAGGAGATTTCAAAGGGTAATGTTGTTGACGACATGGTGGCTAGTAATGGCATCCTTTTTGATTCCTGTGAACATCCTGAGTCCTGACCATGTTGTTGTCATCAAGGTTAGTTTTTGAGTTCAGAGTCATTAGTTCTTCTTTCTTTCTACACATATTTTAAAGTCTACTGTTGTGCTTTGTAGTATAATATGTACCGTATGTTGCGGATAGTAAGAGAGAAAAGGACGAGTACACCTCTGAGATATTCATGGGTGGGAAGAATACAATTGTAATGCATAACACTTGTGAGGATTCTCTCTTGGCTGCTCCAATCATCTTGGATCTTGTTCTTCTCGCTGAACTCAGCACCAGAATCCAGTTCAAAGCCCAAGGAGAGGTTTGTGTTCTGCTATACCTAGTACTTGAGTTTCTCCGTCATCTTGTTTTTAATGTTTGGATCTTTTTATATTACAGATTTACAGGGGAAGTTTCACTCGTTCCACCCAGTAGCAATCATACTCAGTTACCTCACAAAGGAACCTCTTGTACCGCCTGGGACACCGGTGGTAAACGCTCAATCGAAGAATAGGGCTCTATGCTGGAGAACATTCTTAAGCCTGCGTTGGGCTTGCGCCAGAAAACAACATGATCTTGGAGTACAAGTGAGAGGACAAAGAAGAAGTAAGAGGAAAATGACTCGAGACCTTGAGATGAGACTTGTAATGCTCTATTGTTTCGTTTTTATCTATTAACATATGAATGTGTAGAAGAGAAAGCGTAGGGTTGATCTGGGAAGATTAGCCAAGCTTTTGGATCAAATGTGTTATAGACTCCAGAGTAACTTTCTGTTCCTTGTATTACGCCAAGTATAGGATCTATGAAAATGGGTATTGATAATCAAAACTTTAATTATTTTTTATGTCATCAATAAAGAACACAAAAAGGCGATAGAACCTTAAGCTGCTGACTGTCTGAATCACAAAAGATGTATACGAAGAAACAACATAATATCTCATGGCGAACTACCTGAAGAAACTATCATGAACTCGCCTTCACAGACCAAGGATTCACCCACATGAGCTTTACCTTCCATCTCAGCAACCCCGAAGCGTTTCTGGACTTAAGAAGAGTCAGGTAGGTAGGTAGGAGAAACAGAATGGGATCTTGAGGAGGCGAGATGGAGAGGGATTCTGGGGTAGTTATGACTTATGATGATTACTCAGATCTCAGGAAGAGTAACGAGTTGGACCTATTGGCCATTGTCAAGAATACGTTACCAGCTTCTCGATCAAACCCTTGATCTTGAAGATTCATAGCTTCCGTTCTCTATCAGTTGGTATCAGAATCAGAACGTTTCGGAAATATACTTCATGTTTTCAATGGAAAAGAAAACAGGAGGCGTATGTGGTGACACCGAAGGACCCACGACGGAATGGACCGAGCTACAAACCCTACTTGTCGAGATGCAGACCGCAACACAAACTTCTATCCAACAACTTACTGAGTTTGTTGTCACAATGGCAGCTAACTTGGCGACCTTAAACTCGACGTTAACAGCTCGTCTTGATCCTCAAAACCAGCCCGTCGATCTTGCTCCGCAACTACGGCAACACCAACCTCAGTCCCACAATCAACTTCAACAAAACAACCCAGCTCAACATCAACACTATCCACATCATATCTTCCGCTCCCTATCATTAGTCAAAGTAGAAAATGTGTGTCTCTCTCGGTTATCCCTATGCAAAGAAAGGATGGATCTTGTTTGACTTGGATACTAGAGAATTATTTGTCTTTGAAGATGTCACATTCATCGAGGGAAATTTTCCACTCTCTGAAACAAAAGCTGAGTCTGAGTAGAATGATTAAGTCACATATATCAGCAGTTTGATGTTTCAGAAGGACAATACCAAACTACTACTAGGTCTGAGTCATGTCTGAAATGTAGTAAATTTGTTGGTTCCAAATATAAGAATCCTTGTAAACGATAAAAAGCATATATTAATAATGGTCAAGAGGAAATATAGTTTGCATATATTAATAATGGTCAAGAGAAAATATAGTTTTGAATGATATTTAGAAGAGACGTTAAACACGACTAAAAAAAATTCAAGTTTCTAAAACAATGAAGAGATCTCAATAAATTATAAAGTGTATGAAATAAAATAGAACCAACAAGTAAATCAACATCGATGATATTTATTCATGCCAAATAGTAGTTAATATGATAAATAAAAAGAGGGTCATGAAACAAAGTACTGAAAAGTTTACACAAAGAAATGATTGCCAAATCAGAAAAAACAATAGACAAACACACAAAAACCATGTTCATACTTAATAGCTAACAAACACACAGAAATAATATTTATATAGTTTTAAGAAATTAAAAATATTTAATATAAGAAAATTTTCTAAGTAGTTTCTAATTTTTAAATATTTGATTTTTTGTAATTATATTGTGTGATTTATATTTTACTATCATATATTTTTTTTCTAAAAAATAGAATAATTAAAATCTTACTTTATTTTATTTTAAAATAATAATTAAAATATTTTGATGTATCATCTTAAAGTAATGTATAAGTTATTTTTGAAAACTTAAAAATACAGAAAAACCAAAACCCAACCAAACCAAAAATAAAAACCTGAAAACGAACAACTAAAATATAAAATCTAAAAACCAAAAAAAAACAACAACTACTAAAAACAATCATCACCATAATCTTTGCTTTATTAAAAATCTATATTATTATTTACGAAGTGATTTGACTTATGTGTCAGCTTCTCCATATTTTTAGGGTTTTTCGCTTATTTGTCATGTTCTCCCTAATTTTATACTTAATCAATGATTTTCATAAATATTTTTCATATATTTTAATATTCTCCATAATAACTATATTATCTTATTTATTTATTGAAGTTTTGATATATTTAGTGAATAATTATTTATTTAACTGATGACAGATTAATAGTATAAAATAATCTTACATAAATAATAAAACGTGTTTGAAAAAAGAAAAGATAATCACATATATTTATCTCGTATTTATTTACAATTGTTTTTTAATTTTATATATGCCTATAATAATTAGATTTATTATTATACTAAAATAATAAAAATAGTTTTACAAAATATAAAATAATTTATTTATATTTTTGTAAACGTATATATCAAGCCAAATATTTTTATAAACATATTAATTTTATTAACGAGGTTTATAAGCTATAACAATAAATTGATTTACATTTTTTTGTTAATGTGACTTTTTGTAGTGTTTTTAATTATTATTACAGTTGAAAAACAGTATTTATTTGTTATGTAAGTTGAAAATTAAAATTTATTTTTTTATGAGAATCATATTTAAAAATATTTTTAAAATATTAATTTTTATTTACAACATGTAACTTATATTATAAAATTAATTATGTTTACTTTTAATTTCTTTCAAGAGTTTCACAGGATTATGAATTTATTTTTGAAGACTATTATTGAAAGAAAAGCGTCATTCTATGTTTCTTAATAAAATATTTCCAAAATAATTTGTTTTAGTTATATCTAATAAATCTTGAAAGTTAAAAACCACTACTTGAAAATAAATAAATAAATATTATTTAACAATAAAGCAATATCATTTTATAGAAAGTAAAAAAATTTATTTTAGAGTAAAAAAAAATATAGATTGATTATAATTTATTTTTCTCTATTATAGCATTTAAAAATTAAAATAACAATAGATATAAAATGTTTTTTATCTTATACATTACATATTAATATTTTGTCAGTCAATATGGTCTGTTTACGTGTTTATTCAGCTATTATGAGAGGTATTTTAAAATATAATTATAATCAATATTTTAATTAACAATTATTCATATAATATGTAAAGTTGAGTCGGTTTAACATTATTGTGTTTTTGCTTTATTTTGAGAATATGATACCTTCAAAATTTTGGCTTGAAAACATCAGTTTTATTAAAAATTGTGTATTTGCTTATTTAATTAGATAAATGTTTTTAAATTAATATAGTAAAACTGATTGAAGATAACAATATATTTTAAAATAAATATTGTTTTTGATATTTAGCTAATAGTATATTTACTAATAAATATTTATAAGAGAATTATGCCCGCAAATGCAAATGATTATTTAAAATATCTCTAAAATTTTATTAGATTATTATGATGATGATATGTTTTACATGTGTAATAACAAAAATTATATCTTCAGATTAATTTAATATTTGAAACTATTAAATAATTTAGATTGAATTATTTTTAAAAATAATTGTTAAAATTTGAATTAGTAAGATAAATATTAAATGAAAAGAGAATTAATTAAAAAATAAGTTTTGCCAATAAAAAAAGTGAACCACAAAGAAATCCCAACACATTTCCCTCCTTAGCATGTGCCCGGATCATCTTCAGATCCTCAACCATTATAAGGGTATCGAAGCCTCCTATAGTAGCATGTTCCTTCACCTCCTTTGCATCCTTCTCTTGAAGTTCTACTTCTCTCATCAGGTTCATAAACGATTCCATCACAGTGAACAAGGTTCTCTACACCATTTCAAAATAAGAAGAAAAGAACAACATTATATAATGTGGTGAAGGAAAGACTCGACACATAACCCAAAACATACTAGTTAGCATACCTTGTTACTTTTGGCATCTTCAATGATTTGTTCAAGGTGATCAATATTGCATCCATGGGCTGATGATCTGCTAACAATAGAGCTAAAACCACCACCCAGCTCTGAATCACCATTTTCAACTGCCAAGGAACCCTTTAAGGTCTTGTCGACAAGATTTGAACCACTTAACTCTGCGCCAATATTTTCATTAATCAGTGAACCACTAGCGCCCTCTCTCACATCATCTGAACCCTTTGACAATATCTGCGTGATTTTTGAGTTGTCTGCTGCAGGATAAACCAGCTTATGCCCTCCTTGTTTTGAAACTGCGCTTGCGCTTGGCTCTGCTTGATTACCTTTTAAGTGAAAATTGATACCTTCCCAACAATCCCTAGTCAAGTTGGTTTCCGCCTTAGCGAAGGCAGAGGGATTTGAGGAAACCACGTCTTCTCTCTTAATATCAACATTACCATTTGTCGTATGCATAGTTCTTGACGAAGAGGCACCATTTTGCATATCACGTCCTTCTGCATTTTAAAATAGTCATTTCCATTAGCATATATCATCATCATGCAAGATTTTTGAAAAGAGAATAAGTAATTCAAACCCGATGGCTTTACTGACAACTTTCTTTCAGCCTGATGGGTTAAATCAGTAGGTCCTCTATCAAACTCCTCGCCATGAGGCTTCTCTGCAATCTTCATAGCATTCTCTTCATCACTCAAACGATAAATGGCGTCAAGCTCCAGTTTCAGAGCTTGCTCACCCCAAACCATCATCTCCATGACTTCCTCCTCTGCCTCTAGTGCACAGCTTTGCGCTCTCTTAGCAGCCTCACTCAATCTGTTTGCTTCCTTCATCAGCTCGTATTTTTTCATTTGCAAACGCATCAGTCTTTCCTGTAAACTTGCTAGATTTTCTAGCATCTTCTTCATTTCATTTTTTGAGGATTCTTTGCCCAGAGATAATGTAAGAACAGCCTCTTGAACAGCTTCTTTAGCAACACACTCTTCAGCAATCGTCTCTTGCATCACATGAAGGGTTTGGTTAGCATCATTCCATGCGTGGGCTGCTTCTTCCTCTAGTGATATCAGTTGATCAATTCCTTTACTGATTATGGAGTTTCTTGATCTAATAACTTCTAGTTCTTGATTTGCCTCATCCAGTTCTGTAGCTTCTCTAAGCAACACCTCCCCATGGGACTTCTCTGCAATCTTCAAAGCAGTCTCGGCATCACCCAAACGACTAATGGCTTCACGCTCTAGTCGCATAGCTTGCTCACCCCAAATCATCATGTCCATTACCTCCTCTTCTGCCTCTAGTGCACTGTTTTGTGCTCTTTTTGCAGCCTCAATCAATCTGTTCGCTTTCTTTATTACCTCGTATTTCTCTATTTGTGTACAACTGAAGCGGTCCTGTAAACTTGCTATATTTTCCAACAACTCCTTAATATTGTTTTTAGAAGATTCTTTACCCAGAGATAAAACAATAACAGCCTTTTGAACAGGTTCTTTAGCAGTCGTCTCTTGCACCACATGAAGGAATAGGTTAGCATCATTCCACGCATGGGCTGCTTCTTCCTCCAGTAATGTCAGTTGATCAATCCCTTTACTGATTATGGAGTTTCTTGATCTAATAACTTCCAGTTCGTGACCAGCTTGGTTAACCCAAGATTCTTCAGCAGAAAGGGTTTGGTTGACATCAATCCACACACGAGCTGCTTCATCGTCAAGTGCCATTG
Source organism: Erucastrum elatum (assembly GCA_900406325.1). Taxonomy (NCBI): domain Eukaryota; kingdom Viridiplantae; phylum Streptophyta; class Magnoliopsida; order Brassicales; family Brassicaceae; genus Erucastrum; species Erucastrum elatum. Next base: position 10,323 of record OVBX01005767.1, read on the forward strand.
ATACGTCAATAACTTTGTCGATCATGGAACCTCTGGATCTACGAGCTTCCAATTCTTTAGCTTCCTTGTGCGTATCATTGTTATTTCGGTCATATCCATTGTTATCTCCCAATGAATGTTTACCTTGACAACTTAACCTACGCACCAGCGGAACACTTTCTAGCTTTCTTGGAAGCAGATGGCCGTTGAGCTTTCCAGTGAACCCAGAAGTCGAAAGACCACCATGCGGTACATTCATCTTCAGTCTACTCGCCAAACGAACTTGAGTATCTATCCTTGGGTCCCAAAATCCTTTGGAACACAGCTTAGTACTTATCTTTCGATTTGGGAAGAAGCAATCCGCACTGCGAAACATACTCTGCCGCTGTAAGTTGCAGGAAAACTTCATATCTCGCCTAGAGAACTATCACTTGGTGCAAACGAAGTTTTCAAAGAATCTCAGACAAAGTTTTCAAATATTCAAGAACAAAATAAATAACGACCAACATTAATGGGAACAACTGAACAAGATTAACAGCGATGCTCTCTCTTACGTTCGGTTCACTTCTCTTTGCTTTTATTTATCAAATTATACTCTTACGGAAATGTTCAAATTTTCCAATAATACCCTTAATAATACGACTAATTAAAAAAAATTGCATTATTATCTTTTGGTTTTGTGCGCTTATTTCAATAGGGTCTAATTAAATGAGTTATGTTCTTATATAATCAATTTCATATCCCATAAATTTTTGAAATATCGATAACAGAAATTAAAATCTGCAATAACTTTTAAAAATTGATATTAGAAATTGAAATTTTGTAACTACACGAAGATAAAACTTACAAAAATTTTATTGGCCACTTTTATATGTTTAGAAATATTTTATATAATTTATATTTTTTAAAATTATATAATATCCCAAGTACGAATTTCATATACAACTATTGTTTAATTTATTTACAAATATAAAACGGTTGTGTGACACATTTTAAATTTTCTCATATTGTACACACTATAACAAATTCACATAATTGTAACTTGATAATATCGCAGTTTATATAGTTAAAACGAAAAAATATCAATCTTTATATTGAAGAAAACAAAAAAAAATATCTGTCCTTTCAAGGACGGCTCAGAATCTAGCTCACGTTTCTAAATAAATGAGCTTTGATCCAAATATGTTAACTAATTAAATGTTTATGTTTTTATATAATCAATTTCATATTCCCTATTTTTTTAATATCAATAACATAAATTAAAGTCTGCAATAATTTTAAAAGGTTTATATTAGAATTTGAATTTTGTAACTACACGAGGATAAGACTTAAACAAAAATATTATTGGCCATTTTATATGCTTAGCAATATTTTATATAATTTATAATTCTTTTAAAATTATATAATAGTCCAAGTATGAATTTTGGATGCAACCATTGTTTAACTTATTTACAGACATAAAACGGTTGTATGACACATTTTAAATTTCGTCACACTGTACACACTATAACAAACTCGCATAATTGAAACATGATCAAGTCAAAGTTTATATAATTAAAACGAAAAATTATCAATATTTATATTAAAAACAACAAAAAACTACTTGTTCTTTCAAGGACGGGTCAAAATCTAGTTTTGTTCTAAATTCAAATAGAATCTTAGTCCCATGATTGTTTCAAAAAAAAGAAGAATCATAGTCCAATGATAATCAGCTAAACCAATCATGTTTAAACCACCATTAATTAGATTTCATTTTACATATTTACACAAACATATACTAACCAAAATATCCCATATATATTATTTGCGAAGTGATTTGTACACGTGTCGTCACTACAATCATTCTCGGTAAAAAAAAAATGAAGACATGACACTAAAAAAAAGATGACATGTTTTTATAATATTGTGATAAGACATCATACTAATTTCGAAATAAAAAATTTCTTTATAAAAAATTACATTTTTTGCAAGAATTTTAAATATGGTAATGACTAATAACTCATATATCATCATTAATGTCAATTTTTCATATAAATATTTATTTTTGATAAAATTATTAAAAGGTATTAATAACTTACATATCACTATTAAAATAATATATGCATATATCACATTAATAAAATAAACTAATCATATTACAAATATACAGTTTACGTCAACTTATATATCATATTTGTATAAAAATAATTGTAAATGTGCATAAAAAAAATAAAACTAAAGTAACACTAATCCAAAAAAAATTGATAGTTAAAGGTTTAAAATTTTATTTAAATTTATCTGTTTATCTTCTTAATGTTAATTAACCAATTGATTTCTCAGTTTGACATATTTTAACTAAAACCAAAAAA
>OVBX01005769.1:0-12648 GCA_900406325.1 Erucastrum elatum
TAGTCATTAGTGATGGTTTGTTAAGAAGAGAAGAAGTGGTTAAGTTATGGTTTAATAATAAATAAGCGAAAGGTGTAGTGATGTTTTAGTAATTAAGAGAAACATGATTTTGGTACAAATCAAATGAAAAATCATGCGATGGTTTTGTTATTTAGTAGAATCAAAGGTTTTGGTTCAATTTGAATCAAAACTCTGAGTTTTAATCAATAGCATAAAAATGTAATTTTTGTGGAAAATTTAGGGTTAAGTACATTTTGTACTTCGGTTTTAATAAATTATATATAAAGTGAATGTTTTATAACTACATTTAATATAGGTTATTATGTCAAAGATTTAATTCATACAAATAATTCGGCTAACATATATGTATGACAAAAACTTAAACTACAAGTACAATCTTAAGAAAATTAATATCTAGGTTAATATTAAATTGAACAGAAGTTGTCGTAAATATCACATAATTATCACATAATGTAAAGTTTTATTTAGTGTTCATATTTTAATACGGAAGATATCACTAATTATTTAAACAATAAATTAAATTACTGCATACAAACATGAAATTGTTGTGTTTGAAAATCTTCTATATTATTAAAGTTGAAGTACAAAATAGGAGTGTTTGGAGATTTGAATAAGAGGTATTAAAAATATTTTGTTTGGTAACAAAGATATCAGAGAAAATAACTTATTTGTTTCCTTCATAAATGTTGTTTTCATAATTTATTATCACTAAAGATGGCAAGTGGGCTCTCTCGTCCCGTCTCGTCCTTTACTGCAGCGGGCTCGTCGTCGAGCGGGTCACAGCGGGTCTGTTCCACGCAGGTTACGGTCTTCCAAATGGCTGCCCAATTCTGTGCCGCATAACTTATAAGCTTTCGCGGACCATCCCGCGGGACGTCTCTTTCAGCTTTCTTCATGAATGTTAAAGTAAAAGAGTTGTGTAAGGGAGTTGAAGAGAGTTCAACAACATCGATCGCAACAACATCCAATGTGATTCTTCGCTGGTTTAGTGGTCTTGAAGTAAGTGAAAACCATTTAGACAGTGATATTCAACTCTTTCAAATATACTCCTAGTTTGATTCTTTGTAAAACAATGTCTTTGCATAGCAACAATAACTTAATACTAATGTTTTGTTCTTGTTCTTCAACCAAGCTCTTGAACTTAGAGTGTAGAGACAAGATTCTACAATAACTCAAACTCTCAATTCGAACCGTTTAAAGAACAAGCAGTAGCTATTCAACAAACATTAGCTTTTTAACAACATCATTGTAACCAATTTTTTTTTAAAACACCACTTGACAATACTGAAAACAAAATTCATTAACTTAAACAAGAAAATCTTACATAGTAATAAAGAAATTTATAGTACTTAAAACAAAATTAAGCAGAAATAGAGACTTATGGTTGCGGGTCTTCAAAATCCCGCAGATTGAGCCCGTCCCACATTCGACCTGCTTTTGAGCCCGTCCCGCATTCGATCCGTCCCGTTATGAGTCCGTCCTGCGAGGCCCGTAATTTTACGGGCTTATCAAATGGAGACATAATCTCGTTCCGCAGCAAACCTATACAGCACAGACCCGCGGTCGAAGTTTTTGATTGCCATCCCTAATTATCACCCAACTTTAACCAAAATCAAAATTAATTAGATATAAATCATCTTGTTTATCTGCTAACCAACTGGTACAACTAACCCAAACAATTAAAAAACCATGTACAGAAAGTCATTTAAGAATTACGATATGGAAACAGGGTAGCATAATTATCTCACGTGAAATCTTGGCAACAGAATCTCTTACTTTATTAGTGAAAGTAATACCTTTTTTCTCACGTCTTTTTTTTCTCCAAGTAAGATATCCACTATTTGATTCCAAGTGCTTCTTAATTTCCTTGAATACAGTCTGCCTTTCTAATTATTTACCATAAACCTCGCAAGATATTATTAAAAATGATTTAACATATATCTCAAGAGATTTGAATTAGTTTAGAATTTGATTGCAGAGAATATCGGAACAAATCTAGATACGGCACAACTCTTTTTGGCATTTTTGAAAATTTTATTTCCTAAACATTTGCACCGTATCTTTCCAAAAAAATCATTCACGTTATAAATTATTTAAAAGCATTTATTAAAAAAAACCTAAAAATAAAATCAACTTAAAATAACAAGTGATTAAATCAATAAAATCATAATACAGATCTGAATTATCTCAATTTCTTTAAAAATAAAATCATATTACGGGTTATAATTATTTAGAGTCTTCAAAAATTTAGTCATATTTAAAATAAAAAAGTAATATAAGTAAATTTAAGATAAATTTTATAAAAAGTTAAAATAAATCATTTCTTAAAAAATCATAATTTTTATCACGTAACATAATTTCTCAACAAAAAATACATCCGTCCGTTTAATAGCGAGTCAAAATCTAGTATTATATTAAATTATTAAAATATAGTAAATTTTTTTCTGTCGACAAAATTAAAATATGGTAAATATGAAATTATATACAGCTAATCGTGTAAATCAAACATTTATATGTTAGAAAATGAAAATAATCAATCACACGAATCCAGATAAATGATCTCTAACCAAGGCGACTGGGAGCACAATTATGAAAAATCAGTCAAGGTGAGAAGCTCTGTAACCAGGCATCGAGACACATCAAATAAACATAACATTATTTTCCTTTTCGTTGGTATGTCAGGCTGGTAGCTCTCCAATAAAAAAAAGGATATTATTTAATATAATACTTAAATCATGCTTCTACATAATTGTATAGCTTGATTCAATTATGCTTAAATCATGCTTCTACATAATTATATAGCTTATAATATAACACTTGTATAGCTTCTAATGTAATAAATCAACCTTAGTTATGCTTCTACGTAATTATATAGCTTATAATCAATGTTTTAAAACCGGACCGGTCGGTCGAACCGGTCCGACCGTGACTCGCTGAAGAAGCCGAGTCCGGTTCGGTTTAAAACCTGAGTTGAGAAAAAAAACCTGGTAAAATCGGCTGAAAACCAGTAAAACCGGTGACTCGGGTTAATTTTAAAACCTGGTTCTTAAAAATTAACATATAGTTAATTATTTTCTATTATTATTAGCTAAATTTTAATATTTTATAGTGTTCAACTATCACTTTGTAATTGATTTTTTATTTTCTTAAGAAACAATGTAAAAATATATATTTTCGACTCTCATATACTATCGTTATTTTGCCATATTCAAAAAATTTGAGATGTTAGTTGTAAAAATAAATAAATATGATAATTGTAACTGTAAATCATTTGCTTTTTTTTTTCAATTTCAGTTCACGTTGTATTTGCTATTCAGTTTTTATTATATATATAGTTAGATTTATGTTTGTTGTTTAATTTTAGTTAATAAAGAAAAGAATATAGAGTGTATTATATGTAGAAATAAAGTTTATAAAGTATTAATATATATATATATATATTTTTCATAAATAGAAAACCGGTTCGACCAATTGAACCGGTCCAACCAGTCAACCAGTAGCTACACCGAGTCGGTGTCCGGTCCGGTCTGGTTTTCAAAACATTGCTTATAATATCTTATATATTAAAACAAAAATTACAACTTCGAAATATGTGTGGTTTTTTTTTCAAAAATCGACTCCCAGTAGAAGTCAGTTATCATTAATTTATTACCTAATAATATGACTTAATAATATATCATTTTATATAACTATTGACTCCAACAATTCTGGAATGGTTAATATAACCGACTTTGAATCTTTTGTAAATGTAAAATCAATTTACAGATAGTCAGGATGTAAACCATTATCAAAACTATCATTAAGTTCAATATACTAACTATATACTCCCTATGTTTTATAATAAGTGTCATTCTAACTGTTTTTTATTCAACAAATAGTGTCACTTTACAATTCCAATGTAAATTATATTTACTTTCAGCTGAAAATTAATTGCAAACTGCATTGATTTTATAAATAATTTTATTTATCTCAAATGCTATTGGTCAAAGAAGTGTAATTAATAACAATTTGCATATATTTCAACAACTTTCTTAATCTGTGTGAAAAGTGTCAGAGTGACACTTATTCGAAAACAGAGGGAATATGTACTTTATATGTTGGTGAAAAGAAAAACTTGCTGTTCTTATTTAATTATGAGATATTTTACAGCCTAAACAATAAAGATATAGGATATTTTTTTAAACAAATATAAAATTAAAGTTTTATCCTTTTTGTTGTACCTTAAAAAAATAAGAGAGAAATTGCCACTAATACCACTTTCATGATACCACTTTTCAAGTATACACTAACCAACTTTATCCTTAAAATTTGAATAACAAAATGACTATTATACCCTAAGTCTATCCTATCTCCCACAACTTTACCTCCTCTGATGCGTCGCCGTATATTCCACCTCTTCACCGGCTCCTCCATCGTCTGCTCCAGCTAAGGATGAGGTGAAGAAGACATATGATTACAGTGGTAAAGGTGCAATCGGGAAGGTCTGCCAGGTCATCGGTGCCATTGTTGATGTGAGATTTAAAGATCAGGAGGGGTTTCCTCCGGTCATGACATCCCTCGAGGTCTAGGATCATCCCATGAGATTGGTTTTTGAGGTGTCACATCACTTGAGTCAGAATGTTGTTAGGACCATTGCTATGGATGGTACGGAAGGTATTTTCCGTCGTCCACGCGTTGGAGATCCGATCACTATAAGTATCCTTCAATCTGAGTCGCCGATCTAGATATAGATCTGTGAATTCGTTGATTGCATTTTGTTACATATTGTGATTTCTTATCCTGAACGTTGACTTTTTTTTCAAGATCCAATTTTTTCTCATAAATGTATTAATTTTCATTGAAATTTTATGTTGATAGTGAATCATTTCTTTGATGCTGCCCTTTATCTGAGTAAGTTGTGATATTGGAAGAATGAGTTTTTGGTTTGTTCTCATTGACGAGAGAGGTGAAATTAGTAAGTAGTCTGTGCCACATTGAATTGATGTGTGTGTCTGTTTTTGTGAACTTATCGTGACAATTTGTTTTTTTCTTTTTTTTCTGTTGCTCAGAGACCGAGCACTGCCTACCTATTCACCAGAGATGCTCCGGCTTTAGTTGATCTAGCCACTGGGCAAGATATCCTTGCCACTGGTATTAAGGTAGATTCTGGGGTCTTGTTCTTTTTGTTACATGTGTAGTTGTTGTTCGTGTTCAAAGCTAATGTTTTGTTGCTTTCTTTCCAGGCTGTTGTTTTGTTGCTTTCTTTCCAGGCTGTTGATCTACTTGCTCCGTTCTGAAGATAGATTGGGCTATTTGGTGGTGCTGGTGTTGGGAAAATTGTGCTCATTATGGAGCTGATTGACATAATGAGCCGGTGAAGAGGTGAAGGGGTGGAATATCCTTAATTTATCTTTGTGTTGCTTATGGATTCTTAGTTTAATATGTGTTTCTTTGTTTATGTTTATCCAGTGATGTTCTTTGATAAGCAAATAAATGTTGGAAAGTTAGAATTTGGTGAATATATTAGTTTATATATATTCTTATAGATGTTTTATTAACTCTTATGAACAAGTTTATTTGTTTTAGAAAAAAATTCACAAACCCATTTATAAGCTTCTATAAAATGTCATAAGACTTAATAAAAGAATTATCTTTTGAAATTCTACAAATCCTTATAAATAATTTTATAAACCCTTATAAATAGTTTTAAACATTCTTATAAATGATTTATAGATCCTTACAAAAATTTATTGTCAATTACTCATATAGTTGATTAGTACCTCCAGTTCATTTCTATATATACTTATATAAACCTTTAAAATTATATATATACCCCTTACAAATTATTTATAAACTTTTATTTAATAAACATTTGTAAATAGTCTATATACTTTAAAAAATGTTTTACAAGCCTTTATAAATAGTTTATATAGACTCTTACAAATAATTTGTAAACCTTAATAACGTTATAAAAACATTTTTCTTGTCTTTTCTTGCTCTATAAACTTTTCTAAATTGATTTATAAACACTTCTAAATTGATTTATAAACCCTTATAAATTGTTATGAAGATAATCAAATTTTTATAATCTTTTGAATAAACCCTTATAAATAGATTTATAAACTCCTATACATAGATTTATATTTCATATATATTTGACCAACTCGTATAAATATGTTCTAAACCCATTGACACACACGAAAAAGCTTTTATAAACCCTTATAAGATGATATAAATCATTACAAAATTAATAAATGGTTTATAAATGGTTTTATAAGCATTTATAATAGTTATAAAAATATTTAAATAGTTTTAGAAACTTTTATGTTTTTTTATAAACCCTATATAAACTCTTCAAACCCCATTAAAACCTTTTATAAACCCTTAGAAATCTTATATAATTTTTTATAAACTTTTAAACCTTTTATAAACTCTTATAAATTTTATATAAAATCTTTACAAACATCTTTAAACCCTCCCGGCTTAAAACCCAACACTTTGATACACAAGACTAAATTCATAAAATTAAAGAACACGTACAAACTTTGTAAAGAGATGATGATACATGACATATTCTAAGGCACATGCGGACAGCAAGCAAGACTCCGCCGTTTCATAAATTTTACATACATTTATAAAAAAATTTATAATATTTTTAATGGTGTATAAAGTTTATAAATTATTTTTATAAACCCTTATAAATCATTTACATACCCTTATAAACTCTTATAAATTATTATACAAACCATTATAAGTTGTTTTATAAGGCTTTCTAAATGGCTATAGACTCTTTTAGTTAATTTATAAACCTATTCAACTCTTACAATACCCCTTATAAATTGAATATAAACTTTCATAAAGTTTTTATAAACCTTTATTAATAGTATACATGCCCCTTATTAAGTATTTATAAACTTTCATAAGTTTTTTTATAAACATTTATAAATGGTTTATAGATTTTATAACTTGTTTTATATGCCTTTATAAATGGTTTATATACCCTTACAAATATTTTACATATATAAATTGTTTTATAATGGCTTTCTAAATGGTTATAGATTCTTTTAGGTTATTTATAAACCTATAAAACTCTTATATTACCCCTTATAAATGATTTTATAAATTCTTATAAATAATGATTTTATAAACCCTTAGAAATAATTTTATAAACCCTTATAAATAAATTTAAATATTCATATTTATATAAAATTTATTTGTGCTTAAATTAAACTTTTCATTTGACCAAAATCTTATTTTACAATGTTACTAAAACTAGTCTTTTTTTAAACACTAGTGTTATAAATGGGACAAGACGCTTTATGCATTTATTAACAAACACCAATTGCGTTGCACATTGTAATACGCAAATATACATTTGTTCAAAAAAAACAAAGAGGTTCCCAACTTCAAATCTTAGGCTGCATTTTGTCGCACTCTTCACAGATCGATTGGAAGAGCATTGTCGAGAGGTAACGTTCCCCAAAGCTCGTGAACACAACCCTGGAACACAAAGATTCATCAACTCACACATCAAATTTCTAACAAACCTGAATCTGTTACTCACTTTTTTACTCAAGAGTAGCTACATAACATTTCACTTGGTTTCCCACTTTGGGATATTGACATATAAGCTCAAAGAGCTAGAGTTTAGTGAGGCAAAGAGTAGGTATCTAAAAGCCTTAAGTGACTAGACGTGTAAAGCAAATCAAACTGCAAAAGGAAATGAAAATATGAAGTTAATAGTGGTCTAAACATGCGGAAATTTATAAAAAATTATAAATCGTTCTTCTTCATACACTGCAGGTAATGGACACTACTATCAATTGCTAAATCGTTCTTCTTTATAAAGACTTATAAATTGTTCTTCTTTATACACTGCAGGTAATAGACACTACTATCAATTGCTAAATCGTTCTTCTTTATAAATACTTATTAATCGATAAGTTGTGCTTTTAACAATATCATGAAATCCATATTTTATAAGCGATTATAATTCTGTATCCCGAAATCTAACCCGAATCATTCGAATGAAAATAAAATCAACAAGTTATAACAAGATATAGAGATTTGAAACATAAAAAGTTATGAATCTGGAATCGACATTTTGGAGGAATGGCTCGACAAAGATCTCGACGTGGGAGAGAGAATCCGGCGACGTGAGAGAGAGAGAGAATCTGGCGGCGTGAGAGAGAGAGAGAATTCGTCGACGATTGATACGGAGGCGATGGACGGAGGCGATGATATCATATAGAAGAGGGATGAAAGTGAAATACAATTCGACGGCGTGGCGAAAGAGAGAATCGTTCAAAACAGAAGCAACGGAGGCGGTGGATATTGACGACGGAAGCAATGGAGGCGATCAATCGATATCGACGACGGAAGCAACGGAAACGATGGATATCGACGGAGGCGATCGTATCAACGGAGAGAAAGTGTGAGATGGATTGTTGTAGATGTGAGGGTGGCTAAGTCTTTTACATATTCACCAATGTAGTATTTTTGAAAATGTAATTTGTTTGGTGGTATAGTTGATTAGTGGTAGTAAGAAAAGTGTATTTGTTAAATTTTTCTCAAAAAATAAACTTAAATTTTAATTGGTAAAGGTTTGTAAAACTTTTCTGTAGGTTTTAATTTTGAAAACTAAAACATGGTTAGTTAGAACAAATTATTTAATCAAATCACTTCTACTAAAATAGAATTCACAACCTTATTTCATGTGTGATATTTAAGTTGATCTATTTTAAGAGTTATTGAATATATTTTGATAAGATTAATAATATATAGAATTTTCAACTACTTTATCTTTTGATATCTTTTCATTTAAAATTTAAATTTATATATATAAAAATTTAGAAAAATCTGTTAAAAATATATTAACAAGATATTAATTTTCAAAAATTATATGTAGATAGTTTCACTAATTTTGTAATTATTTTTGAAATATTATTAATTTATTATACATTAATTATTCAGTTGTATTTTTAAAATGAAAAAAAATATTCTGTCATATTTTTATCTATTATATAATCAGAATTAATCATACTATTGATCTAAATATTTTAACAATATCTTTATTTTCAAAAAGTTTATGTAAATATTTTCACTCATTTTGTAGTTAGCAATGAACTATTATATGTTAAAAATATTATATTAAACTAAATATGATAAAATTATATTTAACTGATAAATTTATAAATATTTTCATAATTATAAAATATTTTGAAACTAAATACCTGTGCGATAGAGATCTAGTAATACTTAAATCATGCTTTTACATATTGCAACAAGTCAGGTGAACCAACCATATGTGTTCGTACTTACTTCTGATTCCTTGAGGATATATATATTATCGTTTAATTCGAGACTATAATTAAGCTCTTGACATTAATTGTTATCTAAGTATCAAAACATAACACATGGGTTTTATTAAAATTAGTCACTTTATTTCTTTTGTTGATCAATGTCAACGTCATCGTCCGAAAGGGTTATTGCATTAAAGAAGTAGCTGCGTCATGAGAAACACGTAAGCTGTATAAAATAGCATTATTTATAAGGCATACAAAAGTGACTCAAAACATGAAGTCAACTTCAAAATTAACTTATGGTTTTTCGGATTTTTCATTTATTTTATCTACTCCAGAAATTCATATTATTTATCAAAATGCTATTAATTTTTTTCTTCGAAAATAACATCTTTACACTCTCAACTTCATCATCTTCATTTATTTACAAAATTATTATTATCATCAATATACAAAAAACCAATTTGGTGGATCATTTTTGTTTGAGCTTCCGTGTGATTGGAGAAGACTTTTGTGTGCTAAAAAAATCATCTCACTAATTTATGATATAAAATCGAGATTTTTTTCCAGATATGTTCGTCCAGACGTCGTCTGGCTGTAGACAACTTACATAGAAGTATCATGGTCAATACAGCGATTAGTTTTGCAATTGACTTTTAAATGTGTTTGATAAAAAAATTGAGACGATTTACATGTAAGCCGTCTAGAAAAAATGAGTTAGTTATGCATTTGACCGTAATGTATCAGAAATTTGACTTTTTTGGATGATTTACATGTACGTCGTCCAGTAAATATTTATATTTTTTTCTAGACAATTTAATATTTCGTCCTAGGTTAGTTTTGCAACTGAAATATTTAACAAATTTAATTCAGATGTACGCGGAAGTCGCCCAGAATTTTATTCTGAGATTCTGGTCAAACATTTCTTATCTTGGATGACTTCCATGTAAGTCGTCAGCTGGACAACTTTCGTGTAAGTCATCTAAAAAATTGTTTAATATTTCAATTGCAAAACTAACTTAAGATGACTTACATGTAAGCCGTCTAGAAAAAAAACAAGATATTATTTTTCTTTAATTTTTACTGGACGACTTATGTGTAAGTCGTCCAAGAAAAATCAAATTTCTGACACATTCCGGTCAAATGCAAAACTAACATGTTTTCCCTAGACGTCTCAATTTTTTTTTTCATGTAAGTCGCCTCAAGATTTTTTATCAAACAAAGGTAGACGGCTTACATGAAAAACTAACCTAAATAGACGACTTCGTAGAAGTCGTCCAAACGACCTCTGTGGAAGTTTTCTGCGTCAATGTTTAATAAATTTTCATTTTTTTTCTAAACTTATAAGGGTTTTTAAATATTTTTTTGTTAATTCATGCATATTATTCGATATTATAGCTACTGAATAAAATATATAACTTAATTGATTATATTTATGAGGTTAATAATATTCATGTTAATTAAAGTTTCAAGCTAATAAGAGAAGACTCTACGTTAATTATTGTAAAATTTGTATTTTTTCAAAAGTGGTAAGTATCAAGATATGACTTTTTAACTTTCAAAAATATTAAGTAACTTCAAGAATATCAATTTATGTGGTTTAGGGGGATGTATTCAACTGAGATTTTTAGGTGATTTGTATTTAAGTGATATATCTACTGTAATTCAAACATGGATTTGATAAACTCATTTAAAATCCACTGTTATTAAACTAGACATTTCATAAAGTACTCTGAAATCCACTGTTATTGAAAATAATTTTAAGTTATGGGGTTTTAAAACTTTTAGGTGATTTTAGGGTGTTTAAGTGGAACTTCTAGTTAAAATATTAAAACTTAAATCCCATAGTTTTAGGTGATATTTCATACTACTTTAACAAAAATTACATAAATTTCTGCAACTTATTGAAATAATTTAAAACTCCATTAAAAATCAAATCACATCAAATATTAAATTGAATACATCCCCTTAGTGTATTATATGTTACTTTTTGAATTTATGAGATGTTTGATCTTACAAAGTCTTTTGTGAATTTGACTAAGTTTTCTTCCGAATTCTCTATTAGTTGAAATAAATTTGATTATTTTTTGTGTTATTTTAAATAAAAGATAAATATACTAAAAGATATGAAGATTAATTTATGTATAATTTAATAAACTTTCTAAGGAGGGTCCACTTTTAAGAAATCACACATGAATAGTAGTTGTGACTCATGTTTTAATATAGTAAAGTAGTTATATTTAAATTTAAAATATATCATATACAGATTTTATTTTATTAGATTTAATGAAATACACTTTGATTTTTATATATGTGTTATCTAACTTTTTTGGCCTTATTTCTAAATTTTAAATGTGAATATGAAAGTTAAATTAAATTGGACCTAAATAATAGAGAATAAATATTTTTAGATACTTTTAAGAACAACAAAAAATATTTTAAACGAGAATATGTAATATATTGGACTTGAAAATTAATTTTGTAGTAAATATCTTATTTGAAAATTTCTTGAAATACACTATTGGATAAGGTTATTTTATTTGAAACAGAAAAAGATATTTATTACAAAAAATATTTTAAAGATGTTTATACAAATGTATTTTTAAAAATTAATCAATCTAAAATATTATTATCATTAAAATGTAATTAAAATATTTTTATGATTTTAATTTTCATTCATCAATAAAAATATATTTAATTGGACATAAACCAGCTATGGAAGATCATCATTTTGCGTCGATACTTTGATACATATGGAAAGGAAGGAACAATAAGGTTTTTAGTAATTTGGACATAGATCCTACGGATATTCTTAAACTGGATATGGCCGAATCTTTACTCTGGTCTGACGCACAACTTACTATAATACCAAAGTCACATGTTACAACGGCATCTGCTGGTTTACCGATTAGACTGGGACAATGGTGTTTTATGGATGGATCTTGGAAATTGAGAGATACCTTTTCAGATCAGGGATTGTATAATACTTTAGACGGCTTTGAAGACTTAGTGGGAGCTCGAAATACAAGGGTAAGTCAATCACCTTTAAAGATCTTTATACAAATTTATTTTTAAAAATTAATCAATTTAAAATATTAATATCGTTAAAATATTTTTATGATTTTAATTTTGATTCATCAATAAAAATGAAATTAATTTTGATTTCTAATTATATTTTATGATAATTAAAATTTAAATTTAAATTGACTGATTGTTGGAAATAAATATTCTCCTAATTCTGAAAAGATTTTCTTAGAATTTTATTAAACAATATTTATTTATATATTAAATTAATGATAAAGATACTCTAAGATATGATGACTAAGATAAAGATACTCTAAGATAT
>OVBX01005770.1:0-12647 GCA_900406325.1 Erucastrum elatum
TGATGGGGCGTGAGTTCGGAGATGTCCGGGCTTCGACGCTACGGTGTTATGGGCGTGAGTTTAGAGACATTTGAGCTTCGACGCTACTGTGTGGGACGTGGTGCAGAGACGTTTGCATTTCGACGCTACTGTGGGCGGGGGTACAGAGACAGACTGTACTAGCGACGCTTCGAGTATATGTATATATATCCTTATGAGGAAATGCGTGGTGCAGAGAATAGCTGTGTGCNCCATGCTATAGCTAGGCCTACAATTTTGTAGTGCTATGAGCTGAGTCAGAGGTTTGAGGTTTAGCATCCCATACCTCACGGAGCGAATCCCCTGTCGTTCACCGTCTTTCTTTCCCTATTTCAGGTGATACCGTCAGACGTGAGTGATTGCTTCTGGAGGGGTGCTTTTGGGTGTTTTATTGTTATTTATTTTTCCAGACTTGTGGATTTATGCTTTATTGATATTTTTCGGGATTTATTATCTTATTTGGATTTATGGATATTTATTGATTATGATGTTGGACTCATTTTTGAGGAGTAATAAATGGAGATTTCCAGACATTATTATTATTATTATTATATTTTGAGAAATGCGGGTGTTACATTTTGGTATCATATGGTGCCGTCCACGGGACGGGTTGTCACAATAAAAATCGACTTTTTATGTGACAACCCGTCCCGTGGAACACTCATCCATGGACCCCTAGGCTCACAGCGCTGCAGCGCACCGACCCCAACCCCTCCATTATGAGATCTCACTATCTCCATAATTAGGTTGTTTGTGGGACTCGAACCCAGGTCCCCACCCTTTAACAACATTCCACAAGACAAGCTGTCACCAATTGATCTGCAGGTCAATTGGTGACAGCTTGTCTTGTGGAATGTTGTTAAAGGGTGGAGACCTGGGTTTGAATCTCACCAACAACCTAATTATGGAGATAGTGAGATCTCATAGTGGAGGGGTTGAAGTCGGTACGCTGCAGCGCTGTGAACCTAGAAATCCATGGATGAGTGTTCCATGGGACGGGTTGTCACAAGTTTATCAGAAAGTCACATGGAAAGCATAAACCTTCTCGCAAAGTTAACTAATTTAAATGCATCTGCTTGTTCTTCCCACTACCGACCAACTTAAAAACCAAAGTTCGTTTATTTATCGAGAATACTTGTACAATCCTCACACCACGGACACTGTTAAGGTAATGTTCAACATGCTAGACTTCAAAGCACAGAGACAACTAGTAGGATATTTTAACCTGTAATATTATAACCCAAAAGCAGGCACAAATCATGGCAGACGTACCACACAATCATATAGGCTTAACAGAGAAAACACTTAGTAGGGTTATTAAGGAAAAACAGTATAAATAGTTTGGAAATAAAGTCATATATACCAAGGGGTATGTTCTCATCATTCCAGCATAATATGGATTTGAGGATGCCAAAAACCAAATCTATAAGCAACCACAGCTTCAAAAAGAAAAACAAAAAGAAAAGATAAACAAAACAACATTTTAGCAAATTACAAGTGTATGGGGTAACAAGTTCATTGTGGGGAGAAGGTCTTGTAAGTTCTTGATCTTTTTCACTGTAATCACCATCTGCACATCGAAATACAGAGTAGCAAAACAACGGTAAGCAAAATCCTTAAATAGCGTAAGTAGTACCAAGAGGAGACAAGTGAATGCACCTGATTGTTGGAGAGAGGCTGAAACTTGTGGTTTTTTGTTACCATGATGATGAACAATCTGATTCCCACTGTCAGATTCTGAATGCATGTCTTCAGTTCCCTATTCGAAATCTGATTGTTAGTGATGAAACCATGATGAACTGAGTAAAAAAAAAGGCACAAACACAGAACAACATCAACATAACTCAATACAACTTAGCAACTTTCGAAACGATTCAGTAACAAGCAACCAAGTAGTTTAGCAAAAAAAAAANAGTAAAATCAACCACGTTCTGATATGAAAAATCGAAACTTTTCAACATACCATTCACTCAAAAAGAGCGAATATACTGTCTCGAAGGCGTCTAACGAGCTGATTGAACGATATGAGTAAATTTCAGTCAGAGGAGGAAGAAGAAGAAGAAAAAGCAATTTTGAAACTTGGTTGCCACGTGTCCGCCACGTGAAAGGACTAAATGATAAAGATAGCTTGAGTGTGAGTCATTGGTTTGAGCCTATAACGGGCTTCAAAAGCCTTGTACTTTAAGGTCCATCATCTTAACTTATTCTTTCACCATCTTAAACTTTTGTAAATTTGGCACTTTTAGCAAAGATAAAAGAAAAATAATCATATAGAACTCTTCATTTAGATTTGTAACATTGGTAACCTTGATTGGTAATGGTAATTTAGTTCAAAACTACAAATGCAAACTAAAAAATCATATAGAATAAGAGCAGATAAGCAGAATAAGTGGAAAGTTTAAATTTGCCTATAAAACAATGGAACAATCATCTTTTAAATCATTATCATTTCTAATTAGTAAAACAGTTGTATAAATTTATCTGGATTATTTTAATTTTTTTATGGAACTGCAAAAAACCAATCTATTATTGTACGGAGTTATCAGATAAATACACAATCATCATGTTTAGTGTTTTTCTTCTTTCTGTCAAATCTTCCTTCTTCTTTCTTGACTTAAGTAAATCCAGTAGCCTTTTTCAAAATGTTTTTTTTTGCTTCTTGGGTTTTTATTTTCTATTTCGCTCAATGGATTTTTGTATGTTTTCTCATGTGTATTATACCATAACTCCTAGTGAACAAAAAAAAAATACCATAACTCCTAAGGACATTTTCGCTTACTTTGACCTTGTGCGGATTTGTATGCAGAACGTATTCATAGTCAGTAACGAATTGTATTTCGGTGGGCAAAAGAAGAAGAATGATCAAACAAATATTTGTTGCTAACTTTTTCTGAGAATTTTACCAAAAAAAAAAACTTTTTTTCTGAGAAATTATGGAAAAAAAAAAGATAAAGCCGCACGAGTCGCTTCATTGGATTCCCTTGGCAGATGTTATCACTTATCCTCTGCCTCGACACTGTGGCCATCCCCACTAACTCTTCACGTATTTTTCGTCTCTTTGCTTTCACTATATTTCTAATTAGCGGGAAATAACAAAACAAAACCAAAGATAAAATACTGTTTTTTTTTTACCAAAAGAAACAACCAAAGTTTGTTCAAAAAAGTTTTGAAGACATAAATAAAGTGTTACAAAACCAGGTAACTTAAATTAGGGATGAAATAGGATAAAGCAAAGTAGAAAACTATAAAACATAACATAAAGATGATATATCTTTCGTAACTTATAAAGATAATATGTTTTACATACATAAAGGTTCATTAAGTATGTACAACATACTTGATGAGAGTTAATTAGTGATATCATCCCCCATAATAGAAAATGACTTTTTTTTCTTTAATGTTTGTTTTATATACCAAGAGAAGTGAGTGCAATATATAGCTGATATATAGTTTGAGAATCACAACCTCAGTGGTGTAGAAGCCAGTTTCAAAAAAAACCTCAGTGGTGTATAAACTTGTAACTAAAGATGATCGTTGTTGTCTAATGCTATTGGGACCCAAACAGTGTGAAAGTTTCGTGTAGGAAGCAACTTTCCTTTCTATCAAATGAATCAAGAAAATGAACAAAAACTCAAGCAATATGAACAAGACTAGCCCCAAAGAACGATAAGTTAGGTGAACAAAAAAAAAGGAAAATTCTCAAACCACGCCCCAAATTACAGAAACCGACAAAGCAAATAGGCCCGGAAATTAAAGGATAGCAACCAAACACATAGCACATAAGAAAAAGATGCCAGAAAAGCATAAAATAATAAAAAGGTTGGCTATTAATTATAGTTTCAATCGTAGTTGATTTTCATATTACCCTACCACAAAACTCAGACCGACTTCATTCAAATCATCCCCAAAAAACAAGCGCCAAAGGAAAATAATCTTAAAAGAAAAAAACATCACTGGAGGCATGATAATTTCTTCGTTATTGTATTAACAAATCAAAGAGATAAAAAGTTGTAATCATCTTCACATACAACCTTCTGTATCGATTGATCCTAGTTATCACAAATAACAAAAAAAAAAGACTACACATATTAACTCAATTTTGTTCATTGATCGAGTGTTTTGACGAAGAAGAGCTCTATCTCCGGAGGAGCAAAGAAAATGATCTGCCTCCGTCGGAACACGCAGTTCTGTGGGACTCTTTGCTTCTTCGGCGCGGGTGGACAAGTCAGCATCTCCGGTATCCGATACTTATGAGCTGTAGGGGTACAACAACCGCTTCCACCACCACCTTCACCTGGTGACAACTTCAGCACCGCCCGAGAAGGAGAGGGAATAGAGTTATTTGGGTCTTGATGAGAAAACGCCGGCGCTGTGGAAGAACACGAAGAGATGATACTAGATGAAGAAGTATGATCGAGAAGAGTAGTTGTGTCCTTGCGTTGTGGAAGTGGTTTCTTGAAATGAGTTCTTTTGAGTTTCTTCTTAGCTCGGGTTGGTTTTGTTGCCTTTTTTGACGGCATTTTAGACCTAATCAAAGATGGAGGTTTTCTCAAGAAAAGAAAAACGAGGAAGAGAGTTTATATATCTTTTCTTTTGCAATGTTAGGTGAGAGATACAAAGAGATAGAAGAAGAGAGTCATTGTGTTTTTGCTTACTTAGCATATATACTAGGAGACACGAGTCAACACGTTAATGGGAGTGCGAGTGTCACTTTAGTTTCTACATTTTTTCACTGAGACGAACAAAAGAAAAAAAAGTATAACTGATTTTTCTTTAAAGGTAAAAAGATTTATTTCTTTAAATTAGGGATCAGTTTGCATGTAGTAAGTTAGACGTAAGCCTGACCAACAAAATGGGTCGTATATTTTTCTTATCTGCCGTTTTAAAAGACTAAAAGAATAAGCATTAATAAGGCATTGACTAGGTGTACAAAAATAGAGGTAACTTTGCCACAGAAAAATGAATTTTACTACCTGCAAGTTCTGCTTTGCTATCACCGACCACAAGAGAAAGAAGCCAAACAACTATTTAGGTTTTCTTTTGCTAGAAAAAAAAGAGATAACTTACAAAACTTGTGAAGAACAACATGTCAAATATTTACTCGATTTTTTCACCAATACAAAGAAAACATGGATATTTTTGTAAGGTGGCATGCTGACGTGCATGATGTCATAAATTCACGTTTACAGTACTTGACTCTTTGTCAATCCACATGGTAAATGTAGATTTTCTAAAACCATGATTAATCTGGGGTTCTTAGCCGAAGCTAAGAACTCTACGCTCAAAATTTCGGTTAATCATTTTCTAAATAATAAAGCTTTCTATTTAAAATACACAAACAGGATCGGGATAGCGAGTGAGAAAGATGACCCAAAAGTTAATATCATTTGGATTGCTCATAGGACACGACAGCGACAAACCGAGAATACATTTTGATTTATTTATTGTTTCTTAGAACATTAATTTATTAATTTTTCTTCATCGAGTGGTAACTATGGTATGAACAGTGCGAGACAAGCGGTTCAACTGCGGTATAATTTTTACAGTTATAAAAACATATAGATGAAGCAACAATTCCTAAAGAGTGTCATCTAGTTTGATTATCTCATTTCTAAATCTTAAGTATTCACTGTTCTACATTACCATCTGTAAAAGGAAAATATGGCTAAATTAATACCGGAAAAAAAACAATAAGATAAAGATAACACAAACTTTGATGTAGCAACGAAGGAAGGAGATCACGTGTACTGACATGCAAAATCAATGTATAATATTTTAACTACAAGTATGGGTTTGTGTACACCCCAACTAACTATTTCCGATTTTAGTTGATGATGTATGGTTGTGCATCATGTATTAATTAGTAAGTATTAGTGAAACAACAACAATGCCAGATTTTTAGTAAGAAGTTGGCGTAAGGTCTGGTTCGAAGGAGATAGTAAAATACTAACAACAATCATCAATAAAAAAAAATATATATATGGAGCTCATGTTAATTCTCTTCTGTCTGTTTGTTTTAGTGTTTTTTTAACAGTCTGCAGCATACCTCCTATTTGGATAATTAACTATTTGTATTATTCATTTACCATCAAATATAAAATCAGCACACAAGAAAATAAGAAGAAAAATTGAACAAGCCTTTTAAATCCAAAAGGTACATATGGGCGAGACTGGCGCTTGTCATGGGATCCTAGGATTCACTAAGCGGCAATTTAGATTCTCATACGTCTTAAGTGTTCACACATACAATGTTAAAACGATTTGTAATTTCGAAAGTATTGAGTTTTCCACTAATTAAGTTGACTTTTTATCACAATATTTACAAATATCAACAGCATAAATAAAAAACGAAAATGGGAGATGTCTCTTTTCAAGAGACCTCATTCACTAGTACAAAAAAATCTATTCATTTTAAAAGGTAAAGGTTTTAAAACTATTAAAATTTGTAACACACACACTTTACCTAATTTTAAAACAATCCAAAAATCATTCATAGTCTAAATAGCATTTTTTTATTATGGTACTATGAACTCTATATGGACGTACGGCAGTAAAAAAATGTAAGACGTGACTGTCGCTTATGGAAAGAGCAACAACATTATGAAGAAGACGATTCAACTATCAAAGATGACGAAGTTACACTGAAAGAAAAACTCTATGTATGAGAAAACACAAAACGGTTTTCGATTAAAACCAAACACAAATCACTTAGAAAGGAGAAATAGATCATCTCCATTCTACATCCTTCAAAATATAAGCTTGGGAAGACTACGATTTGTAGGTGGTCGTGTGTTGGAAAAGCTTGTAGAGCCCCGTTTCAGGAATAAGACTAATGTGTTGCTTACATTTTCTATTAGCATTGTTTTTGCAAATTTTTGTGATTAAAGCAACACTTAGTTTCATTAAGTTTATTTACGAATAACAGCGCTATAATTACAATAAATAAATTTGCTATTGTAACTTCGTTGTTAAGCCAATCCACTTTTAAAATTTGTCAGACTTCCGATGTATGTGCAAGAAAAGAATGACAAAAAGACAAGATGTAGTTTTCAGAAAGATAACTCAAAATTTCTCCTTCTGCTTGCATAGTAAACAAATAATTAAATGCTTACAATTATTATCACACAAGTACATCTATCTATATATTTAAAATAAGGTTTTCTCTCCTCTTAGTCTGCCACGCCAGCGCCAGGTCAAAAAGTCGGATCATATCGTGTTGACACGTGTCCCATCTATTAAAACACAACACTTCATTTATTTGGCGTGTCTGATTGGCTTTTTAATCAGTCACTAGTCAAATAACCAAATGTCCCTGTCATTTACCTCTTCTTGATTCGACGCCGAAATTAGGATTCATCCTATTTTCAATCTCTGAAACCCAAAATTTATCTTCTGCATTCTCAGCCTCCAACAATCTGGTGTCTAGAGATTGGGTCACGCGAATCTTCGCGAAGCATATCAATATTGGTCTTCAATCGCGCCGTTTAGTTTTCTCTTCTATTCAACTGCAACGCTTTGAGTCGCTGATTCATGCATTTATCGTCTTCTTAACTCTATAGACCGCCATAAGCGACGATCTGACATTGAATGCCAGCTATCCATCTGCAAGGCGATGCAACACCTATAAAAAGGTTAGCTTTCTTCCTTTTAACATCGTCTTCTCAAACCGTGAAAACACCAAAGTTGATTTATTTTCTGCGATTTGAAGGCTTGGTTTATATATTTCTCTGTGAAATAAATATTGTTCTCAACCAGGGGCGGATCTAGAAATTTTTTTAATATGGGCACACTTTACACATAGAAACAAATATATACAGTATAACCTCTATAAATTAATAATCTATAAATTAATATCTCTATAAATTCTATAAATTAATATAATTTCATAGTATCAAATATAATTTTTGGTTTAATTAGTATTTTGATAAATTAATATCTCTATAAATTAATAAAAAATTATAGTCCTAACGTTATTAATTTATAGATGTTTTACTGTATATATATATATTATAATTTAGGAAACTAAATTTTAATATAATTTTGAAGTTACTAAAATTTACATCTTATTTTTTTTTTAAATGTGTCAAATGACTAATTTTTTTTAAAAAAATCAGATATTTGTTTTAGTAATATTATTAAATTTTATATTGCACATGATAATTTCCTTAAATATTTATTCATTTTATTTTACTTTTCCAGCTAAATATTGAAAAATAAACTTAATTATTTTTTTGTTAGAGTAATATTTAAATAAGTTATAATTCTTATTTGGTAAATAACTAACATCAAAGTAAAATAGAAAAAAAAACTACAATAGTTTTAGGTAACTACTACTACGTAGCAAAAACAAAATTAAAGAAGTGTGTTTAAGAAAGTCAGAACAAATATACAATTCAGTCAGTCACTCGAGCTAGAATTGGATGGGGCACAGTTAAGCAAAGATCTAAATGTGTATGTATGTTTATGATTTTACACAAAGGATTTCATTATTAGTATGTGGCACTTGCCACACCCCATCCTTAGCTAGATCCGCCCCTGTTCTCAACTGTCCATATTTCTTTGTTTCTAACTTTTCTGCATATACAAAATTTTAGGACTGTTGGGTTATCGTTTGGATCCGAGTCGAGTGATTGGATCTTTATAGACGAAGGTTCACAGTTCCAATCGTTGAAAGCTGCTGTGAAAAAACGATTCAAGTCTTTGTTAAGTCGCAAAAAAAATTGTATATGGTATGAAAATCGGGAATGCGATACGAGTGATGCTGATAAGAATAACCATAGTTGCTTCTTAGAAGATTCAGATTGAAATGCACACGTATTAGTTGTATTAGTTTTCTTTATCATTATGTCTCTGACTGCTAAAATATCTTTGTTTTCAGGATACCAGTCTATTACCGAAGTGGAAAGCGTTTCAGACAGTTAGTTTCCTTGAGCAGGTTAGAAATCATCTTCATACATGATGTTGCTTTTCGAATATATGTATATGGTAATTCATTATGATTATTTGATGTTTCCATGTTGATTTGCTTATATTAGTATACTACCAAAGTACAAAATTTCAGTCGTAAGTGTAAAATGATCCACCAAGCGGCTAAAATGACTAACAAACTATCAAACTACCATACTCCCATACTCACTTTATTACTATACTAATTTGCTTATATTAATATATACTACCAAACTACCATACTCACTTTAATGGTATCGACCAAGCGACTGAAATTAATTGGGTGGGTGTGGAGCCTAAGGTCATTCTTACCACCAGCATTAATCCCAAGTTTGTTGGAGGTCATAACCATCTCCCAACTCACTCTGTAATGTTTGCCTATATAAATTTTTGGATACTCACTATGTTTAATTTCAGGATGCCTATTTCTGAATGCAACATCAGGGGCTTATTACCTGGACAACGAAACACTAGCAAGTGAGACCTTCTGAGCTGGTTACGTTGCTCAGACATGATGTTGCAAGTTTATATTCTTTGGAACGTGCAAGTTACGGGATGATGGTTTGACCAATCGCAGTTTGGGTGAGTCTAGAGCTAACTCTTCCACGATTGCCACATAATATGGTGGTGTGAAAAAATGAGCCTGTAATGGTGTACGAGCTAAATGCTATGTCCTCAGTTCTCCTCTGCATGTATAAACCGTTTCTGGTCCACCCCCCCTGAAAGTTAACATATCTTTCGAGTTAGATGTCTCTAGCTGCATTGCGCAATAGACTGATGAGTTTCTCTGCATGAACAAAGTTGAGATCTTTAGATGTTCGATAGATATCAAATCACCGCTGTATAGATATGAAGTCAGCAAATAACAAACCACGACCTAAGAGTATGGCTTTGCTTCACTCTCTTACTCATATACCCTTAAACTGAAGCTTATTTAGACATCAGTAGAGAACTTTTAAGAATATGTTTGCAAGAAGTAGTCATCTTTGCAAAACGTCAAAAAACATTGTGTTAGGACTCCACGTCTTATCATTGATCTAATTGTGCTAGGAGTTTTTAATCTGAGGTTCAGTATCCTTTTATTTGTTACGTATGCTCTTCGTTGATACAATTATGAACATTATTTGAAAATAAATAATTACTTATATATTTGCAAATACATAAAAAAAATTGAAAGATAAATTTCCTAATACCTTTGAAAGTTATAAATTTAATGGTTCCAAAGCCAAAATAAAATTCAAACCAAAATGTACATGTAACATTCATTCTTCATAAATTAAATAAGTAAGATAAATATTCAGATTAAACTACGCTTTGATTATTTTATATGTTTTTTATCACGCAAACATACTTTTCAATAAATTATAAATTAAAATTTTTGAGTGGTATAAGTTTAAATCTATTCGACATAAACAAAAAAAAAAAGCTACATTTTTTTGACATGTCTAATGATTTAAGTTTTAATATATATATATATATATATGTATATATAATATTGAATTGAATAGAAAATATAATTAAAATAAATATTATAAAAAAATCTCGAGCGTAGTCCAGGCCGATCCTAGTTTTAAATAGATTTAAGTAGTGTTTTAAAATACGGTTTAAACCCGCATCGAGGCAATATACGGTAACCGATAATGTTATACAATATTTTATACGGATTTATATGGTTCGGGTGCATAAGTGTTTATGCGAACATTATGCAGTTTACGCGGACATCTAGGCAGATTTTAAACATTAACATTCAAAAAATAAACTATTAGTATTACTATTATACTTTATTAATGTTATTATTTATATTGCTTTTACTATTTTATGTATTTATTTGTTTGTAGATACTAGTTTAATTGTTGCAAAATCATTTTAAATTTATCATTTTTATATATTTAAAATGTTTTTAATAATTTAAACTATTTATATATGTTAAACTATATACTTATGCATAAAATTATATTTAAAATTTATTTATGTTCAGTTTTTCAAAAACCAATATATATATATATATATATATATATATATATATTAATCTTATTATATTTATTTTGTAAAAGTATATATTTGTATATGCCTAGTGCGTAACGAACGCTTCACTTAGAGGTGTTGAATAAAAGATTCAATAGTTGAATCACTAAAATAGAGGTGTTGAAAAATGAAATTTGATGATGTGGATTAAACTGTGTTAAAAAGATTCAACTAGTTGAATAAGAAAAAAAGTGAGAACCACCGACGACACATGTCACTTTCTAAATTTTTTAGATATTTTCATATTCTTTTAGTAATTTAAAACTAATAATCTTATTATAAAGTAAATAATTTATTTTTATTTCTTATATGAAAATATAATGTTACATTTGCAACGGATTATTCTCAATTGGTGAAGATGGTTTCGGAACCATAAGATTGGCCGGCTTTCGCAAGTTACTTAGAAGACATCAAGAGTCTGAAGAGAAGTATTAACAGCTTGGAGATTATTCATATACTACAGACGCATAACAACATGACGGATAGCTTAGCACGCAGTGTGAGGCAACATACGTCGTTTACTGTCCATATGGATACAGAGCACCCAGTTTGATTTACAGAGTCCATATGAGTCTGTAAAATAGTCGACATAAAAAATTCTCTATAAATAGAGACTAAGTTTATTTAATTCGGATACAGAAAAAAATAATTATTAATTAGTAAAATAAGGTGTTGAATTTTATTTAACGAAACTATTGTAGTGGGTATGATTTGAATATGTGTTAACTGATGAGTTAGCAGAAAAAAAATGATGTGAAATGTTAAAAGATGATGTAGAAGGTGTTAAATCTTAAAACCATTGTATATAATCTTAGGTGAAAAATGAAAGAAACAGTAACCAAACAACTATGCTACTTTTTTTTTTGATCGAAAACAACTATACTGCCATGTATTAAGAATTTATTTCACTACATGTTACTTTATGTGTTTTAATAACACTCTAAGACACTTTCAGCTCTATAGACACTTTTTAATGGTTGAATACCTATTTATCCCTGAAAAAGTAAAACTAGAGATGGGTATTTCAGTAAAACAACACTTATTGCTAGTTAGATTAGTTAAAATAAGAGTGTTCAGATTTTGAAAAAAAAGCGGAGATTGGTTGGTGGCCACAAAATGAATTTAATGGTGGACCCGAAATAAAATTAAATGAGTTGAATTATTTAGAAATTAACAATTTGCTTTATTTTTATTCTTCTTCTCCACATCGACCTTCTTCTTCGACAAGCATCACTGCAAAAATAATATTAGAAATCGATCAGGAAACATCTTCTTCTCTATCTCAGTTTGTTCCTTTATATGAAAGTTTAGTCATCCCCATCGTCACCGGATCGTCACTCTCCTCCACCGCAACAACAGCAGTGCCAACACTGCCATGTATTTGTTTTCCTCATTCGCTACGATTTTTTCTGAGTTTTCGCCGCGGCCGCTTCGTACTCTGTAACTTATCTTCGTGCCATGACCTCCTCTCCATCGCAACATGCTCAGATCTTTGCAATCCTTGCGTTGCAGTTACGTCAGTCTTCATGCTTGGGATCAGAATTGGAAGTTTTCACCAGAGATTTACCAGTCTCAGTATCAGGATCAACAGATCCAGTGACCAATTTCCTTCTTTTTCATATTTGGTCCCTCATATTTGCTTGTCTTTTGTTTTGAGC
>OVBX01005771.1:0-12643 GCA_900406325.1 Erucastrum elatum
GAAGCGTGAATCGTCGCCATGGTTTTATCCTGGGACTCGATATTCGTACAGTCTCGTCTCAATACGGAGCGAATATTTAGAGTTAAGGAAAGAGATTCAAATCTCGACTCCATGCTACGTTTTCTATACGGGTTTCATTTCGATTTTCTATCCGTTTCTTTCCTTAATCTCCCGTTTATTTATTATTGTTATTTCAATTCGATTTCCGGCTTCTACANTCCGGCTTCTACAGTTATAAGAGTGGTTGCAGTTTTGTCCTCATGTGATATAAATGTTACCTTTCTGTCGTCATTGCATGACGTAGAAGCAAAAATTTAGCAGGGAATAAATATGAAACAGAATCACAAAAGAAGTTCTTTCTTAACACCATCATCTTCACGGACAGACTTTGCGCAATCTTTCCCAGGATGCCTCTTTGCTTACTTGGGTTTCAAGGTTTGTCTCAGATCTCAATGTCTGAAGGTTCATAATCTTCATCGACGTCTCCGAAGCTCAATAAAGGGACGTCCAGGAGTGGGAGTATCCCGCATTCTTTTATCTTTACATTCATATCCAAACAGCCGAGGTCGAACTCAAAGACAAGCTCGGTGGAAGTGAACTCCTCTGTTTCAACCTCAACCTCGAATGTGTACAGGTTCCCCCACAAAACTTCTTTTACATTTTTATTACACGCAATGGAAGCATTCCCTCCGGACGTGATGGTACAACAGACAGATGAGTGTGCCCAAAGTTGAAAGTTGTTGTTTTCTTCGTCATCATAAGCGCATAAGATGCATGCCTTGAATTTGGTTGATGTGCCAAGAGGCAAATGATTCAGCTTCACAGTTAAGGAACTCCCCGAAGATCGGTAAGTGAAGCATTCAGGCACTTCTCCAGCAGGAAAGACCGCATATTTGTTAGTTGGCGTGTGGATGATGAGATCTTTAGCTTCTTGATTCAGTTTGAAGCAGTTTGCGAAGTTAAGACAAATATCCGGATTGTGAAAGGAGCAATCTAGTCTTTCCAGGGACTCACAATCTTGTGCATCTAAATACAATAGCGAATCCGGAAGAGGTGGGAGTGATACCAGCTTCTTCATTCCCCTTACTACTAGTTTTTGTAGATGGGATATTTTCCCTACCCATGGATCAACCTCTTGAATTTCTGTGGAACTCTCATCATGATGACTTTTCAACAAAGAACATTCGGAGAGATTGAGACTATAGAGAGATTCCAAGTTGATGTTAGCCAGAACAACCTCTAACTTTGAGCAATTCTCTAATTGCATTTCTGACAATCTGCAAAGGTTTCTCATAGAGGAAGGGAACTCCACCAGGCTCAAACAATGACTGAGACATAGTTCTTCGAGATTAATTGTGTTCCCGATGGAAAAAGGGAGCTCCACCAGACTCAAACAATAACACAGATTTAAGTATTTCAGATTAATTGCATTCCCAATAGAGGAAGGGAGCTTCACTAGACTTGAGCAATAGCTGAGATCCACGCCATATAGAGTAGTGGCAGTTGAGAGATCAGGAAGCTCTTTCAATCTTTCTGAATGACTCAAATCCATCAGCTTGAGATTTTTGAGCGGCTGTAATGACAAAATAAAGTGAAGTTGACACAATTAGTATTAAACACATAAGAAAATTTGTTAGATAGCCTAATTTAGGAAGTTATTTTCAAAACTAAAATGTTAATTACTTACTTTAATATCTTCCCACAATTTCTCAAGACTGCTATTCTTCATGCGTAGTACGACTAGGAACTCTGGATTAAATCTTGAAGGAAAACATGACATGGGGAACATCGGCCAAATTAGTGCTTTAAGTTTCCGGGATATGTAGTTCATACTTAGCGGGTTGATGCCAAACCCATGAATTTTTAAGAATAGAAGATTAGACAATCTTTCAAAGGCTCTTTCACTTGTATATGTTATGTCCCCATTGTGATCGAAATATATTCCTACGACACTGCTATCACCCTGTAAAACAACCCAATGAAACATAAAAAGAGTGGATGTTACTTACTAAATAATCTCACATTTGTAGAAACGAAAATACCAATCTCAAAACTTAGTGCTTTATCATCACTAAGTACTTTAGCAATATCAATTGCATCATTCAAAAACTGTCGTTTTCCAGGTTCACTAACAGATTCTTTTCGCACGATTTGCCTTCCAAGTCGGACTAGCAACTTAGGCATCTCTATCCATTCCAGATCCATAAATATGAGAGATTTTTGATATAAGATGCAAAGCCCTTGTCTCACATCCTCAAAACATTTTTCTAGACAACTTTCCACCGTACTAAGTGGTTCAATATCGAAAAAGCAGGCTATATGAAGAAATAAACTTTTATCTTCATCATTTAAGGCATCATAACTAAATTTTAAAATATTCGCAATTTCTCCATCTCGGTCAAGGTGTGTCTTTAACCTTGGTAATGCCTCTATCCAATCTTGCTCGGACATTCCCCGGAAATATGAGCCCATAACTTTTAGCCCCAATGGAAGTTCACCTACAAGACGCCTAACTTCACAAGCAAGTTCCTTGAAACCATCCTTTGGGTATTTCTGATCAAAAGCATACATGCAGAAAATTTGAAGAGCTTCATCACTTGATGGTAAATTCACCTCGTGTATATAATTGATCCCACTTGCTTTTAAAACCCTTTGATCTTGTGTTGTGATTATAATCCGACTCCCCGGACCAAACCAATGAGTTTCTTTTGCCATGGCTTCCACTTGTTCTAAATGATCTACATCATCAAGGACGACAAGAACTTTTTTGTCTTTCAACCGATCTTTGACTACTCCCAGATGTGGAATCTTGATATCTTGCTCATTGGTTAGCCGAGACATAAACTGCTTCTGTAAATACAACTTCACACCATAGTCATCGGAACAAGATGGTATTGCATACTCTCTTTTGATATTATCTATAAAGACACTCAGTTGAAATTCTTTTGAGTGTCGGTTGAATAGAGATCTTGCAATGGTGGTCTTACCAATTCCAGGCGGACCCCAAATCCCTATTTTTCTCACTTCCTCTAAATCTAGCTGTAACAGAGGTTTCATATCTGTCATATGAGATTCCATCCCAACCAAGCTGTCAAAATCACTACATGGTGTGGAAAGGCTCAACTTGTTCGAAACATCAGTGGCAATATCTTCAATCATCTTTGCTTCAGTCTTCCTGAACAACGGGATGATCAATAAATCCGTCATATAGTCATGAAAAAAATTGCACATATTATTCAAAGGGAGAAACAACCATTTATGTATAGGTTGTTCTATGTGTTAGAAATATTAAGAACATGTGGGAGAAGACGAGGACGACTAACCAGTTTGTTGAATGGTAACCAGCGATTTGAGCCACTTCGGTCAAAGCATGTTTCCATCTTCGGATCTCCTCCTTTCTTTTTCCTTTACAAGTCTTTCTGAAAACCCTCCCAAAACCAGCAGCCTGCTTCTTGACATGAGTTGGATCTACTTCATAGAAAAGTGATATCACTGTTTGACCAAACTCTTCTCTGCACTTCATGATCTCCACCAGTTCGTTCAAGCACCATGTCGAAGAAGCATAGTTCTCGGAGAGAAAGACAATTGCAATCCTAGAACCTTTAATAGCTTCCATGAGCTCAGGACTGATCGACTTGCTCCTCTCTATATCGTTGTCAATGAATACTTCGATTCCTTTGCTCTTGAACTCTTTGACAATGTGGCTGAGAAAGTTTTTGCGGACATCTTCCCCGTGGAAGCTTGGGAAGACATGATGTAACCAATCGTGTGGCAAAGAAGAAGGAGGATCCAAAAAAGTTGAAGACAAAGAAGCCACTGGTTTGTCTTCTTGATGGGATCTTGATTTTCTGTAGAAAAATATTGTACCCAAAAGCGCCAAGAAGCATATTGCAGCAGCAGCAAGATTGGTAAGGGGAAAAGAAGAATCCATTAGTATGATGAAGAGTGGATCTAAGGTTTTTAGTTAGGAGGAAGAATTAACAAACAAAGAGATTCTTTCTATGTACCAACACGGAACTGATGATCCCGCTGACGTATATAAATATTTATTTGGGGCAGGTTGTCCCTTTTCATGTTTTGGTTTTCTGAAAATATTTTGCAAGTGAGCCCAATATTTTTTTTAAAAGCATTTAAGCCCAGTAAGAACCACAGAGAAAAAAGATGCTCGAGCTCACTCTGAAAGGAGGAAGCAGAATCAATTGCAAATTTGCAGATCATCTCGCCAGAACCATTGTTGTTGCATGACCAAAGGACTAGCAAAATCGTCTAAATAAAATTTGACCAATGGAGGGGAAAAAAGGAACTTAGTCTTAGTCTTTCATTCTGTGAACATCTCTCTATAGTGTTTGGGCAAAATGGGTCACTGTGAAACGGAAGTAACTTTTTTTTTCTTGAATGTGTCAAATTTATTCAACAAAAAAAAATGTTTTTACAATGAATCTTCTATATATATAAAAATTTAAACCAGAGTAAAATCTTTCACGAGAGCTTATACGTCATCTTGATGCATACCATCTCTCCATTGCTTCTTCATATCCCTTGCCTCGCAGCATCCTGATTGTTGCGATCCTGTTTCGAATACTCTTGTCAATGTAGCGCTGTAGGCTGTCTACTGTCTGTGGCTTGTCTCTGTGTCTCTGCCAAACAGAGTACACTGTTATTCGGAAGGTATAGCGAAGTAGGAAGAGATTAGTCTTTGTCCTGAGTACCATCAACCAGCATCTGTAGGATTGTGGACCAGACACATGAATAGCGCGTTCCCAGCAGGTTCTAAGTTAAACTTTTCCAAACACCACCAGCATATGAACATTCAAAAAATATAGATGGTTCCGAGTCTCCATTGTTGCATAACAGAGAACACAGGCAGGGTTAACTTGCTGATTCCATTGCATCATCCTATCACCAGTGGATAGTCTGTTATGCACAGCAATCCAAGTCATAAATGAGAACTTTGGTGTAGCAAAGGTGAACCAATCTCCTCTGTGCCAGTCCCAACGCGGCGAAGCTAATCGAATCAACATTCGCGTTCTCTTTGTATTGAAGGTTTTCTGAAATACATCTCCATTCACTTTCTATACTCGCTTATCTTCAAAATCAGCGAGACTCCTCTCTTTAAGATTAAGCACGGAAGTAACTTCTTTAAGAACCTCTTGTGAGAGGTCATCTGGATTATATTCAACTCCAATGCATCTCACAACCTCCATCTTCGGATTCAACAAGTACCTATACACCCTCAAAATTGAACATTTTAGTTCTCTTTTCTTTTTGTTATGAACAAACAATATATTGATTTGGTATTGGAATGAGGTTGCTTACATGTTGTGAGAAGTATCAACAAGGTTAATCGTCTCCATCCTCTTGAACCTTCTTAAAATAAACACGATACCTTTGTGTCATTTGCCTCACTGCACTTGACAAATATTCTATTGTCAAGTTGGCGTTGAGATGAGAAGGTGTATCTCGTGAAGGGTCAAGAGTGACAAAAGACAGGCAGAATCTTCTGGCAATGAAAATGAGGGTTAAGATCTGTCCTCTCATGGCTGCTCTGCCTTGGCGATTGAATTATCTGTATACCTTGCGATAGAGGCTAAGCTGTCGCAACAAGATGTGAGACGACCGTTTGCTTCACCCAACAACTCCTCTGCGATTAAAAGCAGGAGTTTTAGGCTGATTAAAGCAACATAATTTTAGAAAAAAAATTGGTCAACAAAATGTTCGAGTTTTTGACCAGAAACACATTGTAAAAGTAAACTGCAGTGATGTTAGGCTTGCTTCATGGCATGTCCACTTACTGCATTGTTTTTTCGTAAAGGGAGATTTTACAACTGAATGATGATAAATTGATAATGAAGTTGAAAGCCAAAAAAATTGCTAAAATAATATTATCTGTGTTTCTAGTTATAAGAATGTCCTTTTTCAAAAAAAAAAAAAGAAAGAATGTGATATAAATGATATTGCAGAACGTAGAAGCAAAAGAAGAATCAGGGAGTGAAATATGAAACATAATCACAAAATAAGTTGTCTCTTACTCTTAACACCATCATCTTCACGAATAAGCGCCGGTGGTGGGTTTTTTTTAAGCGCGGTTTGCACTGTCGTTCTCTGGATGCTTCCCTGTCTTGCTTGGGTTTCAAGGTTTGTCTCAATTCTCATTGTGTGAAGATTAATAATCTTCATGGACGTCCAGGAGTTGGAGTATCCCGCATTCTTTTATCGTCCATGTTTTTTTTTTGAAATGGTACATCGCACGGCTTACCTCGAAATCAAAAATAAGCTCGGTGGAAGTGAACTCCTCAGTTTCAACCTCAACCTCGAATGTGCACAGATTCCCCAGAACAACTCGATTTACTCTTTTATTACAAGCAACGACGGCATTCCCTCCGGACGTGATGGTACAACAGACGGATGCCGATATTATCCAGTTATCAGCAGATAAGAAGCAAGCCTTAAATTTGGTTGATTTTCCAAGAAGATGCAACTTATTCAACTTCACAGTTACTGAACTCCCAGAAGATCGGAAAGTGAAGCACTGAGGCACTTCTTCAGCGGGAAAGACTGCAAATTTACTACTGCTTTGGATTATGAGATCTCTCGCTTGTTGATTTAGTTTGAAGCAGTTTGGGAAGTTGAGAAGAATATCTGGATTGCGAAAGGAGCAGTCTAGTCTCACCAGTGACTTACAATCTTCTGCATCCAGTTCCAATATCGAATCCGGAAGCAGTGGAACTGATACCAGCTTCTTCATTCTGTTTAGTACAAGTCGACGTAGACGAGATATTCTCCCTATCCATGGATTAAGCTCTTGACTGTCTGTTGAACTCTCATGATAACTTTTCAACAAAGAGCAACCTGAGAGATTGAGTTCTTCTAGAGATTCCAAGTTGATGTTGGCCAGATTAACCTCTAATTTTGGGCATTCCTTTAATTTCAAATTCCATAATCTACCAAGGTTTCTCATTGAAGAAGGGAGCTCCACAAGATTCCAGCAATTATTGAGATTCAATTCTTTGAGATTAATTGCATTCCCTATAGAGGAAGGGAGCCTCACCAGCCTTGAGCAAAAACTGAAATCCAAGTTATATAGATTAGTGGCAGTTGAGAGATCAGGAAGCTCCTTCAACCGTTGTGAATTATGCAAATTCATCAGTTTTAGATTGTTGAGAGGCTGTAAAGACAGAAAAATGATGCACATAAGAACAGCAAGTTGACACAATTAGTATTATTAAACATTTGAGAAAATTGGTAGATAGCCTAACTTGGGCAGTTATTTTCAAAAATAAAATACTCCTTCAGTTCTTTTTTTTTATTGGGCCATTTTTCATTTGATGTTCCAGTTTTGCAAGTAATTTAAAGAAATTAATGCAATCTCTAATTTAACTTTTTCCATTACTTGAGATAATTTATTCACTAAAAAAATGCTAAAAATTACGGTACTAATACAAAGGTAGAAAAAGTCATATTCTGTCATTATTTGCACTGATTTCAGTAAACATCATATATATTGAGAGTATTACTTACTTTGATTTCTTCCCACAATCTCTCAAGGTTGCTATCCTCCATGCGTAGGACGACTAGAAACTCTGGATTAAAACTTGAAGGAAAACATGACATGTGGAAGCTCTGCCAAATTAGTATTCTAAGTTTTTGGGGTATATAGGTCATACGTTGCCGATTGATTTTGATGCCATAACCATGAATTTTTAAGAATTGAAGATTAGACAATCTTTCAAAAGTTCTTTCAGTCGTCCATGTTATGTCCTTCCACTCAAGATTTAGTCCTATGACACTGCTATTATTCTGTAAAACAACCCAATGAAACATAAATAGTGAATTGTTAATTATTAATATTCTCACATTTGTAGAGAGCACTGTAATGAAAATACCAATCTCAAAACTTACGTTTTTATCATTGCTAACTATTTTATCAATATTGCTTGTATCATTCAAAAACTGACGTTTTCCAGGTTCACTAACAGATTCTTTTCTCACAATTTGTCTTCCTAGTTGGATTAGCAACTCAGCCATCTTTATCCATCCTGATACACTACATATGAGAGATTTTTCAGATAAGACGCGAAGCCCTTGTCTCACATCCTCAAAACATTTTTCTAGACAGCTTTCCACCATACCAAGTGGTTCACCATCAAAAAAGCAGGCTATATAAAGAAATAATCTCTTATCTTCATCATTTAAGGCATCATAACTAAACTTTAAAATGCTCGCAATTTCTCCATCTCGGTCAAGGTGTGTCTTCATCCTTGGTAGTGCCTCTATCCAATACTGACCGGACATTCCCCGAAAATATGAGCCCATAACTCTTAGCCCCAATGGAAGTTCACCTACAAGACTCGTAACTTCCCAAGCTAGCTCCTCGAGACCATCCTTTGGGTATTTCTGATCAAAAGCATACATGCAGAACATTTGAAGAGCTTCATCATGTGATGGTAAATTTACTTTGTGTATATGGTTGATCCCACTTGCTTTTAAAACCCTCTGATCTTGTGTTGTGATTATAATCCTACTCCCAGGACCAAACCAATAAGTTTCTTTTGTCATGGCTTCCAGCTGTACTAAATGATCCACATCGTCAAGGACAACAAGAACTTTCTTGTCTTTCATTCTATCTTGTACGACTCCCAAATGTGAAACATTGACACATGCCTCGTTGGTTAGTTGAGACACAAGCTGCTTTTGTAAATACAACTTCACACTGTAGTCATCGGAAGAAGCTGGTATTGCATACTTTGTTCTGATATTATCTAAAAAAACACTCAGTTGGAAGTCTTGGGAGTGACGGTTGAATAAAGATCTAGCAATAGTGGTCTTACCAATCCCTGGCGGACCCAAGATCCCTATTTTTCTCACCTCATTTGAATCTAGCTGTAACAATGATCTCATCTCTGTCATACGAGATTCCATCCCAACTAAGCCGTCAAAGTCACTGCATGGTGCGGAAAGGTTCAACTTGTTCGAAACATCACTAGCAATATCTTCAATCATCTCTGCTTCAGTCTTCCTTAACAAGTGGATGACCAGTAACTCCGTTATATATAGTCACAAATATATTTGACATACTATTTAAATATTCTCATACTAATAATTGTAGATCAAAGAAAGAAAGCAACATTTATTCTTATCCAGGATGGTCGTTGTGTAAAAGCTACAAAGATATAGGTTGATTGATGTGTTAGAAAGATCTAAGAGAAAGAGGGAATCAAGAAGATGACGAACCAGTTTGATGAATGGAAACCTGCGATTTGGGAAACTTCCGTCAAAGCACGTTTCCATCTTCTGATCTTCTCTTCTGTTTTTCCCTTACATGTTTTTTTAAAAACCTTCCCAAAATCACCAGTCTGCTTCTTTATATCTGTTGGATCCACTTGGTAGAAAATGGACATCACTGTTTGACCCAGTTCTTCTCTGCACTTCATGATCTCCACCAGTTCGTTCAAGCACCATGTCGAGGATGGGTAGTTTTTCGAGAGCAAGACAATCGCAATCCTGGATCCTCTAATAGCTTCAACAAGTGCAGTACCGATCAGCTTACTCCTCTCTATATCATTGTCAATGAATGAGTCGATTCCTTTGCTTCTAAACTCCTTGAGAATATGGCTGAGAAAGTTTGTGCGGACATCTGCCCCGTGAAAGCTTGGGAAGACATGGTGTTTCCAACTGTGTGGCAAAGAAGACTGGGGAGTCAAAAGAGTTAAAGAAGAAGAAGAAGCCATTGTTTTGTTTTCTTGATGAGATCTGGATTTTCTGTAGAAAGTATTGTCTCCGAAAGAGCCAAGAAGTATATTGCAGCAGCAACGAGATTGGTAAGGGAAAAATAAGAATCCAGTAGTATGAATGTATGAGCGGATCAAGATCGCAGAGCTTTTTAGAATAGAAGGAAGAATTAACAAACACGGAACTGATGATCCCATTGACTAAATATAGAAGGAAGAATTAACAAACATGCCCGGCACCATGTCGAGACAATTCGAGCGTTGACAAAAAAATAATTAAATAATCATCTTTTAAAAGTTCGTTTTCAAAAACTAAACAAAACAAAAACTTTTCCATTATCTCTAAATCAGAAAGTGTAGATTACCTTACCGTAATACCATCCTTAATGAAATTGATTAGTACATACCCAAGTCACATAATTTGGAGTATCCACCTAAACACATCCTCAACCCAATTTTCTGTGATGAACGAGTAAGTCTATCGCTAGCCATTCACGAGACATTCCGGAAATAGGGACGGCTGGAAACGTCCGCAAGATGTCTCAAACAATGAGGGGACAGCGATGAGTTTATGGGGATGCAAAGGTTGATACGAGATGTTTCGGAACAGGTGAATTCAAAAATTGGACTTCTCAGTGGTGGTTAATTACATTGGATGTATTCAGTGGAGGTTACTAGTGGTGTAAGATGCCTATTTTGTTATAAGCTTGAGAATCCGGAATGTTTTCATAATTTCTTTTATAGCAAAAGGTTACTGAAGAAAACATAATTAGATTGAAGGTTAGGTTGAGGAAGTTAAACAAGCAAAAGTAACGAGAATATTTATGGGTTTTTGGTTACGAATTTGATCAAATAATGTCAAATGTTGTTTTTTATAACATAAGCCAACAAAGAACTACAGAATTGAAAGAAGATAAATCAATTGCTACGATCAGATCAACTCGGCAGAACCATAGCTGCGTGAACAAAGTACTAGCAAAATGTCTAATGAAATTTGACCAATGGAGGGAACAAAACTAAAGGGAACTTAGTAGTTTCATTCTGTGAATATCGCTCTTTAGTGTTTGGTCATTATGATAGGGAAGTAACTTCTTTAAGAACTTCTTGTGAGAGGTCATCTGGATTATACTCAACTCCAAAGCATCTCACAACCTCCATCTTCGGATTCAACAAGTACCTATACAACCCCACAAAAATGAACATCTTAGCTCTCTTTTTCCTTATGAACAAACAAGATTTTAATTTGGTATATATACTAAAATGAGGTTGCTTACATGTTGTGAGAAGTATCAACGAGGTAATCATCTCCATCTTCTTGAACCTTCTTGAAGTAAACACGATACTCTTGTGCCATTTGCCTCATTGCACTTGCTGATCCAGTCAATCCAAATATTCTATCATCAAATTCTGCAAATAAACAAAAGTCATGAGCAACTCAACGTCTGATAGTTTATAAATTAGCTAGAACAACGGACCTTTCAAGTAGGCGTGGAGATGAGAAGGTGTATCTCGTACTGGGTCAAGAGTAACAAAGACAGGCAGTATCTTCTTGTCATGATTAGACAATAGACTCTGATCAAGACAAGAAACGCTGAGTAAGATATCACATAATAATATAAAGATAAAACTGGCACGAGCTTTGTTTTAAGTGACTCAAACCTAGTTTATCAACAACTCTGGAGATCATCTTCAGCTGCTCAGGACCAACATCAGGTGAAAACGAGTATCCAAAGTAGAGCAGAACCCATTTATCACGCAAGTCTTTCTCAGTAACAACCTTGTTCTGCGTACTCATAAGCGTGAACGGACCTCCGATAATAGGACCCCTGACTGTTGTGTTAGAACCACAGCTACAACCGCTACTATTGCTGCTGCTTGGTTGACCTATAGGAAGCAGAGACAAGATCTTAAGAAACTCTCTTATCAAAACTAAACGAAGAATCTCTCTATATCATACCTTTAGGAACAGCTCTCCTCTCGTCGTTGTAATGTAGAAAGGCTAAGAATCCAGTAAACCCAAGCGCAAGTGCTGGCTGCATATATGTAAAGGAAACATCAAATCGAAAATCCAACAAAACAAACAAGTGAAATCTAACAAACAAAGAGTTAAAGAAGAGTTACAGCAGCATAACGAGCACGCGAGCGAGAGAAAGTTTGAGCAGTTCCGACAGGCATCAGAGGGTTAAGATCTGTCCTTCCATGGCTACTTCTATCTTGTCGATGTTGAATTATCTATGTACCTTGCGATAGAGGTTAAGCTGTCACAACAAGATGTGAGACAGACCGTTTGCTTCACCCAACAGCTCCTCTACGAGTGAAAGCAGGACTTGTAGGCTGCTTAAAGCAACATAATTCTAGAAAAAAAAAATTGGCCAAATAAAATGTTTTTGAGTTTTTGACAAAGAAACACATTGCAAAAGTCAACTGCAGTGAAGTTAGGCTTGCTTCACGGCATGTTCACCAACTGCAACGGTTTCTTGTAAAGGGAGATAATACAACTGAATGATGATAATGAAGTTGAAAGCCAAAAAATTGTTAAAATGAATTGCTTAATCTTCTCTGTGTTTCAAAATGGTGGCAGTTATTTTTTCTCATGTGATATAAATGATACCTTTCCCGTCTATCATTGCAGGACGTACAAGAATTTTTTTTATCAGGGAATCAAAAATGAGACAAAATCACAAAAGAAGTAGTCTCTTGTCACCATCATCTTCACGAACAGGCTGAGGTGATTTTGGGCTGTCATTCTCAGAATGCTTCTCTGTCTTACTTGGGGTTCACGATTTGTCTCAGATCTCAAATGTCTGAAGGTTCATAATCTTCATCGACGTCTCTGAAGCTCAATAAAGGGACCTCCAGGAGTGGGAGTATCCCGCATTCTTTTATCTTTACATTCATATCCAAACAGCCGAGGT